>AWUE01014971.1:0-36805 GCA_001974825.2 Corchorus olitorius | reverse complement strand
TTTTTATATTTGGGTGCATCAACTGCAAATCCTTATAATTAAAGATGATGATGGGTGTTGGTTGTTGGGAAATTCCTTCTTATCCTTCAATCAACTTGGTTATGCATCAAGCAACAGTTTTGTATTTGAAGTTATGTGTGTGTGTGTATATATATATATATATATATATATATATATATATATTTGATTTTAGCACAGTAACAATAATAGAAAAAAAAAAAGGAAAAGGGTTGTTGGAGCTTTGTAGGAATAATAAGGACAGGGCTTTTATTTAATTATTATTTCTTGCTATTTATAAGGGGTTTATGCTCTATAGTTATCCAAATTATTTGGGGTTCTAATCCTTTTATTTGTTTTTGGAAGTTTAGATCTCTTGTTGTGGAACTTCAGTGTAAGAGAGAAGGAAATGGATGGGACTAAGGATATGGGAGGGCTTAAAAATGTGAGCTCAACTTGCTCAATCTCTGAAATGGATGATTATGATCTGTCACGCCTCCTTGATAAGCCAAGGCTTAACATAGAGAGGCAGAGATCATTTGATGAGAGATCACTGAGTGAGCTTTCTATTGGTCTCACAAGAGGAGGCCATGACCTTTTCGAGACCACATACTCCCCGGGTGGGAGGTCAGGTTTTGATACTCCGGCTTCATCCGCTAGAAACTCCTTTGAGCCGCACCCCATGGTGGCTGAAGCATGGGAAGCTCTCAGGAGGTCTTTGGTGCATTTCAGAGACCAACCTGTTGGTACCATTGCTGCATATGATCATGCTTCTGAAGAAGTTTTGAACTATGATCAGGTAAACTCGTCATCACATAGCAATACCTTATATACTTTCATGTTTGGAGATGTTGAAATTCTTAACATTATAAAACTATGAACCAAATTCTTAATATAATTCAAACTATAGCCCCCACATATCTTGTACTTTATGATCCTGTCTTAAGCATCTAACCCAAAACTAGTTGGTAATAATAGATGGAAATCAGGGGCTACAACTTTGTGGAAAGTGGTAAATACCCTGATCATAGTTATATTAACTTTGGGGTTTTGTGGAATTTCAAAGCAAAGATGGAAGAACAATTTCTGATTGTTGAAAAGAGGGTTGGGAAAGCTAGAGAAATTAGTTAGATGCATAAGTCTTTTATTCAAGTTAAAAGATTCAGGAAACCATATTATTTATAAGTTAGTTTTAATACCAGAGATCCATTATATCTGGTTACTTATGATATCAAATTTTCTGCTTGTTTCATTTGGATTATTTGTACAGGTTTTTGTCCGAGATTTTGTACCAAGTGCTTTGGCTTTTCTGATGAATGGGGAGCCTGAGATAGTTAAGAACTTCCTGTTGAAGACGCTACAGCTTCAAGGGTGGGAGAAAAGAATAGATAGATTTAAGCTAGGGGAAGGTGCAATGCCTGCTAGTTTCAAAGTTCTTCATGATCCTGTACGTAAAACAGACACAATAATTGCGGATTTTGGAGAGAGTGCGATTGGAAGAGTGGCTCCTGTTGACTCTGGATTCTGGTGGATTATCCTGCTTCGTGCATATACAAAATCTACCGGGGATTTATCTCTGGCTGAGACCCCAGAGTGTCAAAAAGGGATGAGGCTCATACTTGAGTTGTGTCTATCAGAAGGATTTGATACATTCCCCACCTTACTTTGCGCTGATGGATGCTCTATGATTGATCGAAGAATGGTAATATTCTTGTACTTTCATGTCTCTCTCTCTCTCTCATAATCTTTTGTCCAAGTGTGCTTGCGTGCTTGTACAAATATAAGGTTTCGTTCCAATCTTATAGTTATTTTAATTTAATATTGGATCTAGAAATGAAAATTTTGAATACCTTATGAAAATTAGAATTTAGATATAATATATGTTATTAATGGAAAAGTAGAAGTGTGGCAGATGGTTATTTACCATTACTGCATAAATTCAGTGACCTGTAGAAACTCATAAATTCAGAATTTCTTGCATATATCATATTAGTTAATGCACAAATACAATCCAATCCCACCCGTAATCCTTGCACCAAAAAAACACTTAATGAGGGGACTATTAACTAGCAAAATGTACCCTTAACCTATATTATTTCTGGTAGGGTCTAGCTGTCTTGTCTGTGTCTCCTTGATGTCAAGGATGTGATGATTCATAGTAACAATTGATTGCAAGATCTTAAAAGTGTACTGGAGGTTTGAATAACATTCCATGGCCAACCTGGGATATATATGGTGGAAGTAAACCATAGATAAATAATCTTGACCATTGATGTAGCATTTTTTTTCCTAGGTTGTTGCATGATAGGATAGACCAGAGTGTGTGGTTCTAGTTATACAGATTTAAAGTTTTGATTTTAAGTGAATACAGATTTTTTAATAATTATTGAAGGTTTATTTATCTCTCTAGAGACTGAAGCCATTTAAGCAAGTAATTCTTTTGGTTGATGGGATTCATATTTTGATTTTGAGTGAACTATTTGTGAAGATCCTCCAACTTCATCTGGTTAACTGGAGAAACATTTTTCTTGATATTCATGCTTCTTTAAATGCCTGTATAAGCCTTTTTTTTTATTATTATTAATGTTTTTCTATGGGGACAACCTCAACGAATGAGGTATTGTTTGTTTGGACCAATGGGTTTCAGAATTGATTATCTTATGCTTGCAGTTTATATAGTTGTATTCAGGTGGTTTGGGACTTTGGGGTCATCCCTCCTGTTCATGGAAATGTTTTTTTTTTGTTCTATCCTCTTTCCATCTTTGTTTTGATAAACATATCTTAACAGTATTTCTCAAAAGCTTCCTGTTGATGACTTATGCTGATAAAACTCTTCAGAAGTTAATCTGTTTTCTAGATTTTACGTTATTGCATTATGAATGCCTCTGTTTCTAGCATTCTTTTTCCCAACAGATAAATTAAACAGAGATGATATTGATATGTTTATTTTTTTTGGTCACTCCTCTCTGACCCAAGGTGAAAGCATTCCTGTTCTAACAATGGTCTGAACCTATTTTTACAGGGTATTTATGGTTATCCTATAGAAATTCAAGCACTTTTCTTTATGGCGTTGAGGAGTGCTTTGCCAATGCTGAAGCATGATGCAGAAGGGAAAGACTGCATTGAAAGAATTGTGAAGCGTTTACATGCCTTGAGTTATCACATGCGGAGTTACTTTTGGCTTGACTTTCAACAACTAAATGATATTTACAGATATAAAACAGAGGAATATTCTCATACTGCAGTAAATAAGTTCAATGTTATTCCTGATTCCATCCCAGACTGGGTATTTGACTTTATGCCAACACGTGGTGGCTACTTTATCGGCAATGTTAGTCCTGCAAGGATGGATTTCAGATGGTTTTGTTTAGGTAACTGTATAGCGATTCTATCTTCTCTTGCCACTCCAGAGCAATCAATGGCTATCATGGACCTTATTGAAGCTCGTTGGGATGAACTTGTTGGAGAAATGCCTTTAAAAATTACCTATCCTGCAATAGAAAGTCATGAATGGCGAATTGTCACTGGTTGTGACCCTAAGAATACCAGATGGAGTTACCACAATGGTGGATCTTGGCCAGGTACGGCCATCTCTTTTATTAATTATATGACTTTGCAGCTTCTGTTATCAGAAGGGAAATTAATCTGTTGCATGGCTTACTTATAGGTGTCCTATTCACAAAATAACTGAGTAATGTTCATTATTAGCTAGAACCTTTGGTGGCATCTTGTAAAATCTTGAAGCCTCTGCAATTACTTGGTGCTCTTTGAATGATTTGATTTCAAAGACATGTTATGCAAAACCAACCACATTTCCCTTAAAAGCTTATTAGGATCAATTAGTCTGTGTATAAATTAAAACTCAATTCAATTTCAATCAAAATAAGCTAAAACTTGAAGCTAATATTGGTAACAAAGGGTTATGGAAAGTGAAGATGCTACTTGATTATTCCTCTTCCTGCACTGCAATCAGTTGATTTGTACACAGAGAAATCTTCGCCAATGCATTCTTCTTCCTATTTATCTGCTCCTTTGGCTCCCTAACATTGATGTTATTTTTAGTATGATATCTGATAAATTTGTTGTCTACATGATTGAGCAACCTGTTGGATGTGTGAAGTTTGCTCTCCTATCTGTTAATATTAATTCTTGATTTGCACCTTTGAGGATTTTTTTTTTTGTTCAACACTTTTGAGGATTTTGATTCAGTATTTAAATAAGACTGATGCTCTCTAACATGTTTTTAAGGCTTGGTGCCTCTAGATTAGGTTTATAGAGTTGAAATGTTAGATGATATTTGTCTCTCTAATCGAAAGCAACTTTGCTCGAGAGAGCTGAATGAGGGAAGTAATATCTTTTTCTTAGTTCAGCTGCTGTTTTAGCTATAGTCCCTGAGACTGGCTACTTCACGGATTAAAAATAGTAATAATAATAAAAAGCTAGCCTCTATCTAAGGACCATTAGAATGCTTAGCAAACTTAAGATAATGATCTCTCTCTTTTTTTCCTTTATATTTTTTAATCAACGTCCTCTCTGCTCTTCCTCCTCTCTTTGACGTTGATCTCTCCTATAAATCATAATATTTTCAGGCATTTCTTTGTATCCAAGCCATCTTAAAATTGTTAAAAATGACTGCTTTGACTTACCTGAAATATCTGCATCAAGATAACCACTTTTGATTCTGTTTTAGCCAAATAAATCCCTCATTATAATAATTGGATATTATTTTCTAAATTAGAACCATTCTTTACCTTTCCTCTTATAGAAGTTTTCTGTAATGGTCATATGCTTGGAAAAGATGGCTATTTGGAAATAATGTCAATGTCCTTTATTTCTGCTATGGCCTATGCTGCATTATAGATTAATATGCCCATCTTCATGTTTCTAACTGGAGATATGATGGTCTATCGTAAACTAGTAAGTTGGAGATGACCTAGTGCCCAAAGTAGCTCTATTGATCACTTATTTTTAATAATTGATTTTTGCAGTAAGTTATTCTGTAACTTTTAACCTTTCCTTTTGTCACACTGCAATTCTCCACTGTTTTGGATGCAGTGCTTTTGTGGTTGCTAACGGCTGCTTGCATCAAAACGGGAAGGCCACAAATTGCAAGGCGTGCTATTGATCTTGCCGAGGCACGTTTGCTGAAAGATGGCTGGCCAGAATATTATGACGGAAAACTTGGGAGATTTATTGGTAAACAGGCAAGGAAGTATCAGACATGGTCAATAGCAGGATACTTGGTGGCTAAAATGATGCTAGAGGACCCGTCGCACTTGGGAATGATTTCACTGGAGGAGGACAAACAAATGAAGCCATTGATAAAGAGATCATCTTCTTGGACTTGCTAAACAGTTTCAAACAAAACAGCAGAAAAGGCAAGAGACCTTCAAATTTCATTATACCACTATTCTTTTGCTTCTGTCTATTTAGGTTTGATCAAAAAATTGCTTTTCGTGTACAATAGCGGCTTGCTAAGACTACTTTTCTTGCTTTTAGAATAAAAAGGAAAGATACATTTTGCTGTTTGAGGTCAGATTTGTCGGATTTTTAAGGCCGAAATGGCAACAAAAATTTTCGGTTTATTTTTCAAGGAGATCGACTGGACATATGTTCCATTGTTTAAGTGGACTTTCATCATTTCCACTTGAATCTGATCCATTGCACTCTCTTCTTGCTGTTAGTCTCTCTTTCGATTCAGAAAACAAAGTTTCTTTTGCATTAATTTACATTCTGTTTTTGTTTGATAGTACTGTTGGTGCTTAAGATTTTGGCTACAAAACAAAAGCAAAACCATTTTTATAATGGTTAAAATTTTGAGCAAAATAATGGAACTGTAGAAAAGTAAATTATGGTTTTATTCGTAATGATGAGATTGTACACATTTTGTAAGACTCTGGCTTGAAATTGTTCATTTTATTATTTCACCACCTTCTGGATGAAGTTTTTGTAAAGTATGGAACAAGTCTCTGTACTTTACAAAATGTGTAATTTAGACTTATCTGCTCTAACTTCTTACAATTTAGTCCCCGACTTTAAAAGATAGGTTTAGTTACAATTTAGTTCCGAATAAATGAATTCTTTTATGTAAAACTTTAAAAGTGTTTTTTGTTCTTTTATTTTATTCCATAAATTATTTTGAACATTCAAAACCCTTCGTGGCTGCGAATAACTCATTATCACCATGTTGGCTCCACGGCTCCACCTCAACCATATAAAGATGATAAAAAATTTTTACCTAATTATTATATCTAGGTAATTAAATTCTAAGTGGCAGAAATAGCATTTTTCACCTACAATAAATAATTTACATATATAATCCATCAAAATGATTCATTTTTCTTTAAATACAGATTAGATACAGATTCTCACCCATAAAGACAATTTATTTTCCGGCAAAATCCTTATGTTATAAAAAGAGAGGGTTGGGTTCAATAGAAACAATAAACACCATTGTTTCGAAAATATTTCTAGTGTGCTTCTGGCTTTGAATTCCAAGGTAAATTATTTTGGTTTATTTTAATTTTTTTTTGTTTGCTTTAGTCTTTTTGTAAATAATTGTTGTCTCACAATTTATTATTGAACTTGTGAATCATATATTGGTAGATATAACAAACAATGAAACAACGTAAAATCGATTTGGCCGTTTGAGGATCTACTTAGGAATTTTCATGTTCATCATGTTCTCATGTTTATTTATGCTTTTGTGCCGTGCTCCTGCTCCTGATGATGTTGATGATGCCTCGAACCATGGAAGAGATGCAACTTGTCATCCTCAAGGATAGCTAGCTGTTGCTTATGTTTACTTATGTCTTTTTTTTTCCCTTCCAATTTCCATCTTAATATGTACTCCTTTATGCTACTCATCTTAATAAAAATTATTTATAGCATTTAAACATGTTGTAATTCATTAGATTTTATTTTATTTTTTTGGATCGGAGTTAGAATTGTTAGTTTGGGGGCCTAATATAAGAATATTTTTGGTACATGAAAAGTAGAAAATTGGCTTATTTTTAGTAGGTAGTCTCGAACTCAAGTCTATTTCTTCGGTAGCTTTAACTATTTTTTTTTTTGGTGAAAAATTAGCTTTAACTATTTCAATAAGGGGCTAAAATAAGTATTTTCTTTATTACATGATGAAAAGTAGAAAATTGGTCTATTTTGGAGAAGGTGAGGAGTCTTCAACTCAACTTTTCTTAGATTAGTTAGCCTTAACTATTTCACTAAGAGGTCGAATTTCTTGTGTGAACGGCGTAGTAATTTTCATACGTATTTCGATTTGGGCTAAGACCGACCCAATTACACTATTTTAACTATTGGATTTGACCTGTATTTCAACTTTTTTTTTCCTTTGTAAGCATTGTTTTAAAAAAAAAATTCCATAACATGGTAAAAAAATCATAAACTACTTAATCACTCCACCACAAAACTTTTTATGTTATTATTTGCAACATGCTATATTTATTGTATACGAAATTCTTTTTTAGTCTGCCATTGGCCATTTGGCCTGGTGGTAGAATACTAGACTCTTAATTCCAGCATACCTGAATCATGTGGTTTTGGATTCAACTCTCATGGAATGTGAGTTTAATTTGTAATTTGTTTGTTTGTTTATTTGGTTTGTAAATAGGTATAGGTGTTATAAGATTTACTTAGATTGTAATGAGATTTCAATTGTATTTTTTTTGGGGAATGGGTTTGTTGGCTCATAGATTAGCGTTTCGGTAATGTAGTTAATCATGAAGCGGTGTACGGATCTTCCTGTGCGTTTGTAATCACAATCTCTTTAAGAGATTAATAAAAAAAAATTATTTTTAGTCTCAATTGCCCTTAATGGACCGACATGTTAGACCGATCGGACCAATCAAACCGGTAATTGGACCCCTCTCCAGTTCTGTTACCAGTCCGGTTTCAAAATCTCGAAAAAGAAAAAAAATTGCAATCTCTCTAGCCTTAATAGGAAGTGAAAATACCGGCCAACAAAAAATAGAAATCAAAAATCAAAATAGAAGCCAATTATTTATCAAAAAAAAAAAGAAAATAGAAGCCAATCCTTGACCAAGACCACACCACATGGTTTCATTCATTATATTTTTAATGTCAAAATGTGTCGAAGCACCAAACCTAGAGAGATCTCTCTCGTACGTATGGCAAAATCAACAAATTATATTGACATTTTTTAATTAATATATATATATATATATATATTATATGTGTATATATAACCTGCTTTTCACCTACTCCTGTGTTTTACATTGGGGAAGACACTTGTTTGAAACTTCCCTTTGATTTATTCATTCATAATAAAATTCTACTAAACAATTACATGTGTATATATATATATATATTATAAGAAACAATAGTAGGAGGATTTGAAATTACAAAAAACCAATTCAACCTTAATTTCTCATGATTTGAAGAACGAGGGGTATTTTGGTACTTTCACGCTCGGTTTTTTCGTTATTTGGATTGATGATTGAGGGTATTTTGGGAACTTTATGAAAAAGTTACTATTTGTGGGTCCTATTCTCCATAAACTAATATATTTTTGTTGGATTATTTATCTAATGATCCTCATATTTTTATGCTTTATGCTATTTAGTCCTTTACAATTATAGGTTGAACGATTTAACGCGTTCGCATTTATTTTTGTATTTTTTCCCTATTTGTCCAATTAAGGTTATTCAAGTGTCTATTAAAAGGTAATTTCATGATCTACAATTTTCATGAAGAACTCAAAAGCCAATTTTAATGTTTTGATTCTAAAACATGCTTGCGAAATTTTTTGATTTTGATTGCCGGTCAATTTAATATCGTATAATTTTTTGTCTACATATCCGATTGAAGTTATTGAAGTGTCGGTTAAAAGGTTATTGCATGATTTACGACTTTCTTGAAGGATCCGAAAGCTAAATTTGATCTACGAATTTCATGAAGGGCTCAAAAGGGAGTTTTTATACTTCAAGATATCCATCAACAAACATTTTCTTATACTACTTAGTGCTTTTCAAATTCTATTTTCATCTAACATTTAAGATTTATTTTTTTATTCTTTGTTCTATTTGTCCGATTAAATTGATTTATGTGTCTATTAAAATGTAATTTTATGATCTACAACTTTCATGAAGGACTCGAAAGCAAATTTTTATATTTTAATTCAAAAAAATGCTTCCTAAATTTGGTCGTTTCGATTGTTGGTCTATTTAATACCATATAATTTTCGATCCATATGTCCGATTAAAGTTATCCAAGTGTCGGTTAAAAGGTTACTATATGATCTACGACTTTCATGAAGAATCCAAAAGTTAATTTGAGCTATGACTTTCATGAAGGGTTCAAAAGGGAAATTTATGTTTCAAGATATCCATTAAGAAATAATTTCTTATTTGAATTAGTTATCAAATGAGTCTCATACTTTTCTATTTTATATATTTAATGCTACTTAGTTCTTTACAAATTCTATCTCATTGATTTAACGCTTCATTTTTTATTTTCTCTGTTCTATTTGTCCAATAAAGGTGATTCAAGTGTCTATTAAAAAGTAATTTTATGATCTACAACTCTTTCATGAAAGACTCAAAAGCTAATTTTCATATTTAAATTCTAAAAAATACTTTTGAAATTTTGTGATTTCAATTGATAATCTAGTTAATTTCATATTTTTTTTATCCAGATGTTCGATTAACAAAAATTCACAAAGATCTCTTCATAAAATTTTCAATCCCGCAACGAAGCACTGGCCAAAAAACTAGTATTATATATTACTTTAAATTTTATAAAAGAAATCATGTCGACCATTTTATTGATACTATTCAGTCTCGTGATTTAGTCTCTACTTGCCAACTTGATATTATTCGTATACTCAAAAATCACTTTTAAGAATATATCGTTTTAAAAGATTGATTACAAGTTTTTTTTTTAATTAATTATCGTTTTAAAAGACTTAAACTTTTGAAACCTCATATCCTCCATATAATTAAGCCATAAACGTCATTGATTTTTATAATAAAATAGACTTTGAAGTTGCTAGAAAATTAAACTAATAGATCAAAATTCTAAATAATAATATATATTATACAATAGATCGTTATTAAATAATAATCTATACTAATTATAAAGGTAAGTCCTGAGTTTGTGTCACGAGTTGACTCGGATACAAACTCGGTTTTAAAAAAAATTCAAAACAAACTAAAAACTCTCAATTAGAGGATAAATATAAATATTTAAATTTTATTTATATATCATTTTAAAAAAATTACCCATTCAAAAAAAAAACTGTAAAAAACTATTCACGTACTAAGTACCCTATGTCTTGTAATATGGAATTTGAGGAGAAAAGTGGAACAGGAAATGAATGATATCATCAGTTCTACCGTTACGGTTTTTTTTTTTAGGGCCAAAACTACTACTGCATTACGTATTGGGTGATGGCCTTATAACCCTACACAAGTTGTTGTTTTTGGGGTTTACGCGTTTCTCTAAATAACAAATTCAAATTTTCAGGCGGCTTCTGATTTATTATATTCCCTTTTCTTGGGTTTAGATTGGAAATATAAAATTATTTTACTTTCTTTGGGTACTTTTTGTTCCATTTTTCAACACAATGTTAGGCTTGCAAACAAATAACCAATACATATATATAGTATATATAGTTTGATAAATATAATCAAATTCATGCTTTTCTACACAATTTCTTATTTTAATATAGGCACGCTACAATCTCAATAATTTAAGAGATATTTATTATTATTATTATTATTTTTTGATAAATTATTATTATTATTATTATTATTATTATATATTATTGATAAAATTTTGAACTGTTAATTTTGCTTTCTATTTCTAACATTTTTTTTTCAAAAAAATTAAATAAAATATGAATCCTTTATTGAATTGGGTAGGTAACATGTTAAAACCCTACAAGTAATCTGCCCCCGAAAAATTAACTTGTGTGCTTATAATCTTCAGCTAGAGATTATTTAAAATGGTGACCGATCATTTGTTAGTTAAGAAAATATTTCCTATTTACTAGAATAGAAAAGGATCTAGACCGTTTGACACTTAATTTGTTAGCCTCCACTTAAAAAAAATGGATGAAAAGTCTTTGGAGAAAAAAGGTTACCGATTTTGCAGCCATAATTACTAAATAATCACTTCCATATACATAAAAAATTGCATCTAGAGTGACATAAAATTACATAAAAAATTGCTTCTAGTGACATAAAATTAGAATATTTATCCCATATATAGAAAGAAACTATTATACTTCAATTTTATTTATAGATTTTTTTTCAAAAAAAAAAAATTATTGAACTTTCCATGCAATGTGAATGCAGATGATTAGGTTAGGTGAATTATAAGTTTGAAAAGCAATACATATGTAATTATAATTGGTATAGAAAACTATACACAAAAAGTCAAATAAAGGAAGCTTCTTTTTATCTTACGACTTAATCAAAGGACTGATCAATACTCTTCCTATATATCAACAACAATTATATTTCCAACTTCAATTTAAAAACGGCTTAATTAAGAGTATCCCCATTCAATTCATATATATATATATATATATATATATATATATTATTCCAATAACTTGTGTCTTGAAGCATTCTTGAGAGTTCAATTTGAGTTCCATAATAATAAAATCATATAATAAGATGGCGGATCAACAGAGAATTCATCCAGTGGGAGACGTGGAAGCTCCTGCTCCTGCTCCGCCGCAAACGGCGTCCCAAACAGCTCCTTTGGTGCCTCATGGCACGTCCAAATCCGACCAAAACTACCCAGCTTTCCATCGCACTTATCCGGCAATGGACTCCAAACCACCCAAGAAGAAGAGAAGCTGTTTATGCAAGTGCTTGTGTTGGGCAATCTCTTTACTCTTGCTTCTAATCCTTGTTGTTGGAATCCTTGTGGGTCTTTTCTTCCTTGTTTTCCAACCAAAGCTACCCAAGTATTCCATCGACAGTTTACAGATAACCCAATTCAACCCCAGCAGTGTGGATTCAAGCGTCTCTGCCGCCTTCGACGTTACCATTACAGCAAGGAACCCGAACGAGAAAATAGGAATCTACTACGAAGGCGGGAGCCACATCAGCGCTTACTACACCGAAACAAAGCTGTGCCAAGGGTCCATGCCCAAGTTCTACCAAGGGCACGAGAACACCACGGTGCTGCTTTTGCCGTTGACAGGGCGAATCGACAACGGGTCGGCCGTGCTGACGGCGGTGCAAGAGCAGCAGCAGCAGACAGGGAACATCCCTTTGCGGCTCAGGGTCAAGCAGCCGGTCAGGATTAAGGTTGGGAAACTGAAGCTCTTCAAAGTCAACTTCTTGGTTAAGTGTGGGCTTGTTGTGGATGCTTTGTCTGCTAACAACGCCATTAGTATTCAAAGTAGCAGCTGCAGTTTTAGTCTTAAGCTGTGAACAAATTCATTCTATTTATTTTTTAGACTCTCACTCTAGGCTATATTTATTTATATTCCATAAATAATGGGGGATGTTTCTGCGGTTTTATCCTCCATAATCCATATATATACACTATATATAATTTATAATAATAATTTGGTTTGTTTAGTATTTATATGTAAATAATCCATTCGTTTTCTATATATTTTTATTTTTATAGAATTAAATTAATTAGAAAAATATTAATTATTGTAAGATTATGCTCTATAATTCATTCTCTCTCTTAATTTTATTAGATAGCTTCAAATATGTAGCGGGCACCAAATCGTCTGTCGGAGGATGGTGGAAAGAGATTCGAGAAAGACCTGAAATTACTAGGAGAGGCGTCAAGAGTGGCGGGGTTTTATCCCCCGTTTGTATTTTGATGTCTAAGTTAGAGATTCAGATATAGGGTTTTTGAGTGAGCGTAGGTGAATAGAGAATGTAACGTACCTCAGCCTTTAGAGTTGTGGGTATATATAAGACCTGCCTGTACGGGTCATACGCTTGAGGTCACGTACGGAGTGCCAGTTGGCTAGCCTTGGGCCTTCAGTCTTTCAGGGTTGCCGAACGGTAGCACCTATGAGAAGAAATTGTACTATGCTCAACAAAATATTTATTCGCTTTGTAAATCCTAAAATTCAGCTTTGCTGCAAATTAATTAATCATGAGAATTATCATGATCGGTACTTGAAACTAATTAGGAGCGTCTAGATGTTTATTCATAAACATGGCTGTAGAATAATGTTACGTAATATAACGAAAGTAAACCATCTTCATTCAAGGATTTACTTATTTAGCAATAAAAATTGAGTACGGTGCACTGATTAACATATTTAGAAGAGAAAAAATTTGTGGCAGATTTCTATACAATAAATAAATTACACCAATAATCAGTCGAAAAATTTTCATGTTTCCTTAGATACAGATTCTCAGCCATAAAAATGATTTACCTTCTGGTTAGTTGATCAAAATCGCTAGCTAGGTTCTAGTATAAAAGAGAGGGTTGGTTCAATAGAAACAATAATAACACAATTTTTTTGAGAATACTTATAATGTGCTTCTGGTTTTGAATTACATGGTAAATTATTTTGGTTTATTCTGATTTTTTCTTCTTCTTGATTTAGTCATTGTAAATAATTGTTTCTCACAATTTGTTATTGAAATTGTGAACAATATATTTGTAGATGTAACAAACAATGGAGAATCGCTATTCGGATTTAATTGTTGGGGTGATCTGCTTTAGAATTTTCATGTTAAGCATAGGTTTACTTATACTTTCGTGCCGTGCCTGTCCTCCTGCTTGTGCTGCTGCTGCTGATGCCTCAAACGATATGAAAGAGATGCAACCAAACATCCTCAAGGATAGCTAGCTGCTACTTATGTTTACTTATGCCTTTTATTTATTTTTTTCATAATTCCGTCTTAATATTCTTGTTGCTACTCATCATAATATATAATAATCTATAAACTATGTATAGAGTAATTTAAACCCTAGCCGCCTCTCCCTCTCCCTTTCCTCTTTAGTTTTTCTTTTGAGGTTTTGTTTGCTCCTCGTCCTTGACCATTATTTGTCTGATATTTTTCATCTCCTTTTTTCTTTGTTTTTAAAATAATTATAAGTCCCACAAAACTTTAGATTTATTTGGATTAATAGTCTCAAGATCTTTGGATTTTTTAGTACGTTGAATCAGTTTTTGGAGTCAGTCTAGTTTGTTTTTCTTAGTTTGCAATAGATTGAGAATTGTTAGACTTACGAATATGATGATTTTGCTTTTGATTTGCAAGTCAGTCAAAGAAGGTTCGAATCAGTCACTTTTTTCTCGCTGATAAAAACCTTGAGTTAGACAAAAACGAAGGTGAAAGCGGAAGAGTGATGGGCATGGCAGAGATCTATCAAGAAGGTTCGATACCTCGAATGATCGATAAGACGGCTCGAATTCCAAAGCAAGATCCAGATCCACAAGTGAAGAAGGAAGACACTTCTCAATTTATTGTAATTTTGAGTTTTATTGATATAATTTCATTTGAATGAATGAGAATTACATTTTCTTTCAAAAAAATAATCTATAAACTATGAAGTTAGTGTGTTTTTTTTTAAATAAAATTTTATGTTATTAATTTCCTTTCTTAATAATTAGCTAGTTAGGTTATAAACATGTTGTGATTCATTAGATTTTATTTTATTTTTTGGGTACATTGTGATTCATTTGATTGATCCAACTTGAAGTTAGGACAACAAAATCACTAAATCAGAGAAACCAGAAATATATCAAATTATTTACTAGAAAGCACCCGATTAGGGGAATATATTTGATCTCTTTATCAAATTTGGTCTGGTGATGGATGGAGGTGCCGACAACAGTGCAAGAGCAGTAGACATATATACACTAGAATATAATAATTTGGTTTGTTTAGTTTAGATGTAAATAATTTCATTAGTATTCTATGTATTATTATTTTTATAGAGTAATATTAGTTCTTGTAAGATTAGGGTCCAGAGTTCATTGTTTCTCTTTATTTGATTAGGTAGCTTCAAATATATATATTGGCTTTGTGTTTGATGAAAAGCCTCGAAGAAATCCAACTCCTAATTAGTTTTAAGTAGTGATTACGATAAGAGATGTTTTTCTCATATAATAAATTAATTTGTAGCAGAACATAATTAAAATCAAGCCTTGATGAGGTATCTAACCCAATCTAACCACATCCAAGAAATGCTAACACGTCTCCATTAGAATTCAAAAGGAAAAAAGAAAAAAAAATAGCGTGGTGGGTTTGCATGCCTGACTTATGGCACATGTTTATTCTTCAGACACCTGTCTTATTTTGTTGGACGAGTTATCTCTAGGCTTGGGTTATGGGTTGAATTGGATAAGAAGAATTAAAAGATTATAGCGACAAAGAGAGAAAAGCAGATACGTGCAGGGTGAGGGAGAGGTTGTCGGAGGAAGGAACAGGGAGACGCTGTCGGAGAAAGGAAGAGGGAGACGAGGAGGGCAGGCGGTTGAAAGAGAGACAGAGCTCGCTGGAGAAAACACTATCAGGATTGTTGCGGGAAATCCGACTCTCCAAGGATGAATATATGCCCAAAGTAAGATTTTCCATCAATTTCGATTAATTTGAATTGCCCTTCGTTCCCCTGTTTTTCTTATTCTTTTCAATATAGCAGATTTTAGTTATTTTTTTTTCTGGCAAAAAAAAAAAATTTTAGCTACCTTGTTGGAAGAAGCATCAGAATGGGTTAGTTTGGAAGCTGATGAAAAAGGTCAATTTTTGTTTATTTTCCCTCTATGGAGAAAAAGATGGTTGGTTGGATTATAAATTGGTGGACTTTATTTTTTTAAATTTTTAATTTGGCAGATACTTAAGAGAATGATAATGTTGAGTTAAATAGTCCACCTAATAAGAGGGATTGCGGTTGACTGCAAATTAATTGTCAAGAGATAGCAACGGTGGGGCTTGAAGCAATGGAGCGAGCAAATTCTACACTTGAGGATTTCATAAGCACTCGAAAAGATTTTTTTTTTTTCCTTTTGTGGTGTTTAGTTTTGCAGTTCTAAATCACTATTGAATTGTATTATATAATTTAATGGTTATCCGTGCATTAATAAATTTAATGGTGATGCAATGCATGTAGGAAATAATGAATGAATGGTGGTGAAAATTTTTTGCATATGCTCTCAGACAGATTTGTTCTATTCTATATATGAATGATGTCAACTAGTGATGTTATGATTGTGTTTGCAGTGCAGATCTTATTTTATGTTTCATGGAATGGAGATAAACATTCCTCAAATGGTATTCAAATATCTTCCTATCCTTTCATTTATTGAAAGCTATATTTATTAGGTAACTATCTACATTTGAAGAAAATTGTCTTTTTAAATTATTGGTTACATTAATCTGATGGTATCATGTTAATATCGATTTTTGGGAGTTTTTTTGAATTGAGGGAGAGACTGCCAACTTCTGACAATAGGCCTTTTGGACAATTGGTGGAAGGATAAAGTCTGTCTCCAAATTGCATTCGGAATCGTATATTATCTCTCTTATTATGTAATTCGTTCATCCATCAGATCAAAGAACTCTCTCTCTTTTTCTGTTAACAGGGTTTAGCTCATAGGTTAGGGTTCTGTGCTTAGAAGGTGTGGTTAAAATGGAGTAATCAGAAAACCTTAGCCAACCAAAATCTATTGTTTATATACCACAATTCTTGGGACAATGAAGGTTATTCTTACAATACTACCTTATAACTTAATTTATTCCTCTTCTGGGTCATTTGTGCCATACAATTCTGATTCAAATCCCAATCTATATTGATTGGATTGGCACATGGAAAAGTTTTTGTGGCTTGACATGGCATATTCTTTGAATTGTTGGAGTTCAATATTATATGTTTCCAAATATTACTTAAACATGTTGTGCTGATTTGTCTAAAGGTAATTCTTTTTTGTGTCAATTCTTTAATTAGTGTGAGGATGATTATGAACTGGGAAAGATTTTCCCTATTGAGTTTTGTGCTCCTAGTAATTTCTTATTTAAATTGAAGTTAATAGACATTCTAATGAGCATTCTTTGCTTCATATTGAGTCATATAAGACTGATTTTGTTTGGTTCTAATTCTATCAACCTAGAAAATATGTTGGAATCATGGAAGACAGCTGCTTGATGACTTAGAATAGCTAGGGTTACAAGTCAAATTCAATTGATTAATATGTTTTTGGTGTCTGCATTGGTTTGTCATGATAAAAGTTGATTCACTTCATTTCAGGCGTATTTTTAGAAAGTCAGTTTTCTGTTATGTACGGAGATGCATCAAGATAAGAACCTGCTATAGCCACCACCAGATGTGATGTTGGGAAAAGTTAATAGCAGGAACAGAAGCAAATACTTAGGAAGCTTCAGATTGAGCGATGGTGCATTCCTTGATGTTGAACTTTATGATTTGATTTGAAGGAACGCCAAGCAATCAATGAACTTTACTGTATCAACTTCATTAAAAGTTAATGTCTTAAGACAGGTAGAGACATGGCAGAGAGTTCAGGTGCTTCAATTTTCTTTCGCTCATTTTGTTTAGTCACGGTTAATATCTTTGTTTATGTTTAAATCTCCTTTTACTTTATTTGAATATTTTGGGTTTCTCGGAAAAGGATTTGATAACTATGTCAAATGTGTGTTTAACCCCAGGATTGATCAAAGAAATCTATCAGAAAGAGTCACAAATAAGGCTTCCTGTAATTTGATAATTAATAGTAGTAGTAGCAACTTTTTTTATGATCCAAGTGTTCATCCTTTACCATATCAAAATGTCTTGCTTCCTTTTGCATTGTCAGCCTTCTCTTTTATCTCATCTTCACTGATATTAACCTGGCAAAGTTTTATTTCATGGGTGGTTATGGAAACATGTTGATGTAGTATTTTGCCGTGAGACCACCGGGGAGAATATTTTTGAGCCATTAGGGCTAAAGGTGGTGATATGCTAGACGATAGAAAGGTGAGTGATTTGATCTTCAATGAGGAAACAGGTTGCATAAAAGAAGTGGTCTGTGGCAAGGAGATCTACAATGCCGGTGCAGTTATCTTGGCTGTTGTGATTGCCACAGTACAAGAAATTATGAGGAAAAGGTTTATTTTCTGGACTTGCCTTACATAGGATTCATTTTCCTCTAATACATTCTTTTTAGTTGAGGCTAATTGAAAAGTTTTTTCAGCCGGTTTTCTGCTATCCTCTTTAACCGGCAGTTGAGTTCTGTTTAGTGCAACATTATGTACAAGGGAAGAATTTTTGAAAGCTTTGAACTTGACTGGCATTTATGTGGTTATTGTCAAGCTGAAGCTGGATTTTTTAGTAAGGAATACCATATTCTCTGCTTCTATTCTTGGTTAGTTTAAGTGTCAAATATGAAGTGTTTGTACCATAATATAGTCAATATGAATGTTAATTAAATCAAAACTTCATTTCGACCAGTATGATCATATTAGCTATACTATATAATATTTACCCTTCTGCAAAGCAAGTACTAATATGGAATATTCAAGCACTGTCTGATCTTTATGCTTTTAATATTATAGTATCTGCCATTATGCAATTTATTTTGAATTGACCTATCCTTTTCTATCCCTCACAATATTTGACCATTTGATTTTTTAAGTAAAAAAAGTTTTAATGTATTGTATATTACAACTTGTAAATTTTACCTTCCCCTTTCGAAATTTGTTGGCTTTTTGATCGAGCCAAAATTAACCCTGTTCTTATGATCATTATCCTATGTTTTTTGGTATTTTTAGGTCTTGAAAAGAAAAAAAGTGGAAATTTGTTGTTTTCACTATTTTTGGAGCTAAATTGAAGACTTTTTACAAAAATATGGATTAAGTAATTTTGAGTGAAGATTTGGAGATTCAAAGTTCGTGATTGAATATTTATTGAAGATAATTTCAAGATATGAAAATCATTGAAGAATTATTTCAAAAAGCAAGAATTGATGATTGAGCTTAAATCGCAAAGACATGAAGATAAGCTATGGAGAAGCCCTGGAGACATGGAATTATGAATATTTTATATGAGATAATATTCAGCCCATATGAGCCCACAATTGGAGTCAAAAACCCAATTTGTGCCGTACAAGCCCAAGGAAATATCCATTATCGCAACCCTTTCCTAGTTAGATTAGGATTCTGCGCAGTCTCGGTAAAAAGGCCATAACTTTTGACTTAGACCTCCAAGAAATGCGTGTGAGTAGGCGTTGGAAAGAGGACTTCGAAGTATACAACTTTGCTTTAAGCCCAAAGCCCATTTCTGCCATCTTCAAGCCCGAAATTGCTGTCGAAGTTTCTGCACGATTCCAGAATTTTCCAGAAGTCCAATTTTTACTCTAGGAAGACTTTTAATCCAACTTGGAGACCAAGTTAAGGCTTAAAACCGACCTAGGGGCTGTTAGGGTTGATTCCTAATTCTATTAGGAGTCTAATTAGTCCCCTATAGATACCCACCTTATGTTAACCCTAGATACAATTCTCTTCATCTATTTTTCTTCTAGTTTCAGTTTTCTCTATTGTTTTTGAAGGGGGTATCGACATCCGTCTTTTGAGAGGGTGTCGACACCCTTAGTTGTCGCCAAGGAGAGATTTTGCCTCTTTGTTTTGTAAGTTATTCTCCTCTTAAACCTCTCATGGATTTGGATCCATGAGTAGCTAAATTCTTAATACTTCTTATCCTTTGGTAATTTTAATCAATTAATTATGGTGAGATTTGTGTGCTTATAATTTGATATTTGTTCTTGGATTTATAGTTTGCTAATCTCTGTTTTATTTTATGATCTTGATAATTATTGATTTATGTGGCCAGTATTGACGTAATTAGATAGATCTATAGTTAAATCAAACTTAAGAGCTAATACCTTAAGTTTTTATTGTTGGTAACAAATTGGAGTCAGCATAAGAAGCGTCCAATGGGATTGGTAAACCTTATAAATTCTTGTCTAATAAACTTGATGATGCGCCAAGTGCTTATCAAGGACATCAAGATGACAATGGAGATCATGGAGAGGATGAGCATGAAGTGCAAGGAAGCATGGAGAAGCATGAAGATCATTGAAGAATTATTTCAAAAAGCAAGAATTGATGATTGAGCTTAAATCGCGAAGACATGAAGATAAGCTATGGAGAAGCCCTGGAGACATGGAATTATGAATATTTTATATGGGATAATATTCAGCCCATATGAGCTCACAATTGGAGTCAAAAACCCAATTTGTGCCGCATAAGCCCAAGGAAATATTCAATTCCCGCAACCCTTTCTTAGTTGGATTAGGATTCTGCGCAGTCTCGGTAAAAAGGCCATAATTTTTGACTCAGACCTCCAAAAAATGCGTGTGAGTAGGCGTTGGAAAGAGGACTCCGAGATCTACAACTTTTCTTTAAGTCCAAAGCCTAGTTCTACCATCTTCAAGCCCGAAATTGCTGTCGAAGTTTTTGCACGATTCCAGAATTTCTTGAAGTCTAATTTTTACTCTAGGAAGACTTTTAATCCAACTTGGAGACCAAGTTAAGGCTTAAAACCGACCTAGGGGTTGTTAGGGTTGATTCCTAATTCTATTAGGAGTCTAATTAGTCCCCTATAGATACCCACCTTATGTTAACCCTAGATACAATTCTCTTCATCTATTTTTCTTCTAGTTTTAGTTTTCTCTATTGTTTTTGAAGGGGGTATCGACATCCCTCTTTTGAGAGGGTGTCGACACCCTTAGTTGCCGCCAAGGAGAGATTTTGCCTCTTTGTTTTGTAAATTATTCTCCTCTTAAGCCTCTCATGGATTTTTCCAAATCCATGAGTAGCTAAATTCTTAATATTTCTTATCCTTTTAAGCAATTAATTATGATGAGATTTGTGTGCTTATAATTTGATACTTGTTCTTGGTTTTATAGTTTGCTAATCTCTATTTTATTTCATGATCTTGATAATTATTGATTTATGTGGCCAGTATTGACGTAATTGGATAGATCTATATTAAATGAAGCTTAAGAGCTAATACCTCAAGTTTGATTGTTGGTAACAAATTGGAGTCAGTATAAGAAGCGTCCAATGGGATTGGTAAACCTTATAAATTCTTGTCTAATAAACTTGAATTAATAAGTTTGGTTATACTTGATATGCATGTGTGAAAATTGTTCTTAATGCTTTGTTCTTAGCAATATCTAAGCCCTCGTAAGGAAATTGGTTGTTATGAATAAAAGAGATAAATTAAGCCGGAAAAGAGACCTTTTATCTAATATACATGTTAGGGATTTCTTACGAGATTTTTCTAGACCAATTGTGTAATTGAGAATAAAATATTAAATTCATCTTGTAAATCAAGGATCCATAGTTAAATTGATTGATTTCTACCATTGGCGAAGAAGTATGCTTTCTTATTATTGTTTTCTTTAATAATTGCCATAGTTTAGATTCAATTTATTATGCTTTATTTTTTAGTTTAATTGCTTTTTGATGCGCCAAGGACTCATCATGGTCTTGAAGAGCTCAATGGAGATCATGGAGAGGATGAGCTCATTCGCAAAGGAGGCTTGGAGAAGCTTGAAGATGCTAGGAATACTCACAAAGAAGTTTCAAGCTCATTGGAGAAGGTTTCAAGCTCATTGGAGTTGCCTAAGGTGCCATTTGATCCATTGAAGATGCCATTAGGTCCAATGACAATAGCAAGAGCTAAAAGGTTCAAGGAAGCATTATTGAGCCTCATTAGAGTTCATCTTGAAGAGTTGAAGGCCATCGGAGTTCATTTGAAGGGCATTATTAGAGATCATATGCAAAGGAATATTCCCATCGATTCTAAGTTGTGTACTTTACTTGAAATCGATGAGCATTAGTCCATTAGAGTTGTAATTTGGCCATTGTGGGCTTTATTTTATCTTAGATTAGCTTATTTTTAAGTTTGGATATTATTTGGGTTGGGTCTTGTTTGACTAAGTCCAATCCTTGTTTAATTATGTCTTTATTTCCTTTTCCTAGTTGGGTTTGAACTAGTTTTACCCTAGTCCATATATTTGGACAAAAATTAGGTTTTATTTTCTAGATCTAGTCATCCCCTATGCCTATATAAAGGCATCAACCCCCTCTTGTAAACATAAGTTGAGTTGATTAATAAAATTGAGGTTTTCACCCAAATTGATTATCTTAGCTTCTTTGTTCTAGTTTGAGCAAAACTTAGGGTTGTTCAATCTTGTAGAGTCCTAGCAAACAATTAAGTTGTGATACTTGATTGCTTGTGAATCTTGTGATCTTAGGTGTTCAATTGCAGGTCTAATTGGAGGTCTAAGGCCGACGAAAGAAGAGGATTGCTTCGGTGAGATTGTCGACATACACATCTAGAGTTGAAAGTTGTTCAAGTTGATTCTTGGCGGGTCACAAGGGTGGATTTGAATCTTAAAACAACTAGATTCGTATCAATTGGTAATCAGAGCATAGGTTGTCATCTTCAATCGGTAAATCTATCCTTCTATTCATCTATTGTCAAGTTTTTCATCTATCTCATCCATCAAAGTTTTTCAAATTTTCAAGATCCAAAAAATTCCGAAAATTCAAAAATTTATTGTGGTTTCATCTTAACTCCAATCGACTTGAAAATTCAGATTTGGAGTCCTCATTTAATCGAAAAAAATCAGAAAAATAAAAAAATTTTCGACCAGAATCTTGTGAAATTTAGAGTTGTGAATCTTGTGAGATTGTCGACATACACATCTAGAGTTGAAAGTTGTTCAAGTTGATTCTTGGCGGGTCACAAGGGTGGATTTAAATCTTAAAACAACTAGATTCGTATCAATTGGTAATCAGAGCATAGGTTGTCATCTTCAATGGTAAATCTATCCTTCTATTCATCTATCTCATCCATCAAAGTTTTTCAAATTTTCAAGATCCAAAAAGTTCTGAAAATTCAAAAATTTAATTTGGTTTCATCTTAACTCCAATCGACTTGAAAATTCAGATTTGGAGTCCTTATACCTTGTAGTTTAATCGAAAAATATCAGAAAAATAATAAAAAAATAAAAAAAATTTCGACTAGAATCTTGTGAAATTTATTCTGGCTTCGTTTCAGCTCGGAAAGCTTTGAAATTTGAGATCTAGACTTCTTTTAGTGTGATCCTTCTGGGAAAATATTGAAAAAAAAATCAAAAAAATCTGTGTCGTTATAGATTTTTTCCAGGAACTAGGGTTTTGATTTGGGAATTTGGGGATTAGGGTTTGTTTTGAGCAATTGAGTCAATTGTTTGCATCTAACCCTAATTGATTGTTTGTTTGAGATTCTTGGGTTTCTTTTGCTGTGAATTGAGATCTAATTTGAAAGATTTCAGGTTTAAACCCTATTGGAGACAAGTGGTACAAAATTGGATCTAAGTGGTACTAGGGTTTATAATTGATTGAATTGATTGATTTGTGTTGCTAATTGTGTTTTGTGCAGCAAGTTTGGGAGACAAAAGGCTGTTTGGATTGTATAGATCACTTTTTGTTTTTGATTCACTCAAGTTATTACTCTTAATTGTTTGTTTCTCAAGTAGGTCACGAGAAGAAAGGAGGCTCTAACAACTTGCTCTTATTAGGCCTATTGAAGCTAGAAAAATGCATAATCTTGTGAGATCATTAAGAGAGTAGTGGATCGCCAATCCATAGGTTGAGTACAAACACGAGAGCACAACAAATGTAAAGCACACACACACTAGTGAGGAATTTTTATTACTAACTTTTCTTTGTGTGTAGGTATAATGGGAGATAGGCAAGAAGTACCAAATCAAAACAATGACTTGGCTACCATGATACAAGCACTTATGCAAAGATTGGGTGCCATGGATGCAAGAATGGAAACTATGGCTAAAGCTCAAAATCAACAAGCTCCACTTAGTTTGGTTGATAGGAGAACTTTGAGTGCCTATGTAAAAGGGGATGTTCTAAGGGAGAATTTGTTCCATACTAGGATGTATGCGAATGGAAAGCCTAGTAGTGTGATTATAGATGGAGATAGTTGTAAAAACATAATTAGTGATTATTTGGTGAAAGAGTTACAACTACCTACTTCTAAACATCCTAAATCCTATAGCTTAAGTTGGATCAATGATAGAGAAGAAATTAGGGTTAATAAACAAGTTTTAGTTTCTCTTTCTTTGGGCAGGTACAAAGAGGATGTCTTGTGTGATGTGCTACCAATGCGAGCTTGTCATGTGTTGCTTGGGAGACCTTGGCAATTTGACAACAAGGTGAAGCATGATGGTGAGACAAACAAGTACTCTTTTATGCATGGTAAGAAGCCTTTTACTTTAGTTCCTTTATCACTTCAAGAAGCTTTAAAAGATCAAATTAAAGTGAGAGATGATTTTGCTAAATTGGATGATGAATTTAAGGCTAAAGAAAAGTGTAACACCGATTCTAAAATTGTTGATTGTTTTGATGATAAAACAGCCCTAGTTGCAAAGAGTGTTTTAGATGTTGTTTGCAATGATACTAAACCTAATTTGAGTGTTGTTTGTGATGACACTAAATCTGTTTTAGGTGTTGTTTATGATGAAACAAATTCTGTTTTGGAGGCTAATTGTGATGAAAACAAATCTGTTTTGGTTGATCATAGCATTGAAAATAGGACTGTTTGGGGGTGAAAGAAAAGAGACTTCTAAGAAAGTTGTTAAAGAGTGTATTTTAGCTAAAAGTGAGATTAAGAGTGCTTTGCATGAGAATTCTATTTTGATCTTACCTTTGTTTCGAAATACACTAATGGGTACTAACAACTTGGCTGGAGATATTCCAAGCAATATTGTGTCTTTTTTGAGTAATTTTGTAGGAATTGGACTTGTTTTGATACAAGGAGGGAAGTTTGTAGCATACTTTTGTGAGGAAATTCCTAGTGGATTATCATCCATTAGAGAAATTGAACTCAATCCATATGTTGTGCGATACAAGTTCATTGAAACATTTCCATATGTGGTGCGCTACAAGAAAGGTAAAGAGAATATTGTAGCCGATGCTTTATCAAGGAGGTATGTTTTACTTTCCATGCTTGATTCTAAGTTTCTTGGATTTGAGTTTCGTCGTAACGTTCGGGTCCGGGGACTCTGCCGAAACGGCTAAGAATTAAGGAGTCGCCACTAATCTTTTTTTACCTAGGTGTGATTAGCCACCTATCAGATTATTAAGTCTAATATTAACCTAAGCTTGGCGAAGGTAATACTAAACCTAATAAACGGTCTTCTAACCAGAGTCTTAAAGGTTCGGGAATCGGGTACGTGTGGGGAAGGATCGGCACCCCCACAACGCCTGTCAAATGACAGCACTGACTAGCCTAGAATTAACCCGTGAGTTTCTATCATTGGTTGCAATTATTCCTAATTTTTAATAATTTAAAGAAAGTGAATCCTTTGTTTGATTTTGAAAACAAAGTTACACAAGCATAAATGAGTTTTGAGTTTTTTAGAAAAAATGTTGGGTAGTAAAAGAGATGATCGGACCCTTCAATCAATCTCTTATCCCCGTTTTGCTGTTTGTGCTCTTCTGGGTTTCTCATGAAAGGATTTTGAGAAAATCGGGTTCAAAATGACTCTATTTTGGAAAGAAACCGAAAATGGGAACCTTCCCTTTAAAAACTGAAAAATAAGGTGGGAACCTTCCCTTTGAAAATAAAACTGGCTGATTTTGATTTATTGAAATTCATTTGCAAAAAGCATTATTTTGATATTTTTGGATTTTTAATCTTTTTTATCATTTTATTTAAATTTGGAAACTCTTCTTAATTTTGAATTTTTTAATTCTTTTATTTATAAAAATCCCTCTTTAGTTTTTTTTAATATATATTTTTCCTTTCCTTTATCTGTTTTCTTATGACAATTTCCTTTCTTAAATAAAACTTAGACCTTGATTTCTAAAAAATTTCTATGCAAAAGTAAACTTGACTCTTGGCTTTAATAAATAAAAAAACACAAAATCCCTTTTTTTGGGTTTTCGAAAGCAAAATGTTTCATTTTAATATTGAATTTTAATAACCTGTATTAATTCCAGTCTCTATATGCATGAATACACGTGATGCATGGATTCCAATTAATGTAAGTTTTACCGGGTAATTATACGAGGAACACTGTCCGGGTGCCTTCCACTCATACTGGTAAGACCCCCGTCCAGATGTTCCAAGCCTAGGAACGGTGAATTGAGACCGACAATAGATGTCCAAGAAGCGTCCCATTATTGGATCCTTTTAATTAACTCACATGGCAATAATATAATTAACCTTAACATGGAATTCAAACATGGATGCATATGAAGTTAACTTAATTTCTAATTTCTACAATCAAATTTTAATTTTGAAATCTTACCAATTTTTAATTAAATCAAATTGACCTTAGTTGACAAAGTTATGAAAATTCCTATTATTCTAAATATCGTGTAAATCCTAATTTGCCATCAAATAACAATTACTATAAAATTAAACTAAATTCCTAAACTAATAATGAAACTAGAGAAATAATCATAAAATAACCCAACAATTGAAAGAAATTTAAACCCAAAACTCAAAAGCCCAAATTAGCAATTACCCAATTAGAACTGGGCCTGGCGGGTTGGATTTGGGTCTACAAGGCCGGATCGGACCCGCTCGAACCGGGTTAGGTTAAATACAACCCTTTTCCCATTTTTTTTTTCAGATTTTCCTCACCTTCAACCTTGAGCCGCCGCTGCTTCCTCTCTCTAAATGGCACCGGCGCTGCAACTTCCTCCACTCACCGTCGAATCAAGACAAGCTTCTTCCCCGAAACCTCCAAATCTCGCACCCCTCTCCTCCAACACTACAGACCCAAGCCTCAAACACCTCAAACTCAATGGAGTTGGTTCCTCCCGAAACAAAGTACCCCAAGTCCGGCCATTCACCGTCAAACAAGCCTCAAGACTCCGACGAACCGCTCCCAGGGACTATCCGATGAAAACCCCTCAAACAATTTAGTTAAATAAAACTCAAAACCCAATCTCCCGAATTTGTTGAGCCCTAGAAGATGATGGAGTTGATGGCCTAGTACGGTCAAGAGCTAAAAGGTATTTGTTTCTCTTATTCGAAACTCTTGTGTTTTTTGGTTTGATTCACTCTAAAAAAAACTTTCTGCTATTTTTTCTCTAAGAGAGAAGAGATATGAAAAATGACTCCCGTTTCTTAGAATCTCCTCTCTTTTTTTTTGTTGATGGCTCCCTCAGTTTTTGTATTATGAACCCTCTCGGTTCTTTCTAATTTTTTTGAAAAATTTTTTTTATCGCCTTCATGAATCCCCCCAAAGGTAGAGACCCTGAACTCCCCGCTGTTTGATCCCCAAAAAAAAACTCCTCCCTCAATCTTACTGCCAGGTCAAGACAAAAAGATTTTTTTCTGTGTTGATATTGATAAGAGTGATGAGCGAATGAGTAATTGCTTTTTATTTTTTTGGGTTTTCTCTGTGTCGGTAAACTTAAAATCAAGAACTAGGAAAGATTTTTTTTTTCTATCTCCTGGACTGGCCCCCCTTTTGTACCATGAAATCCCTCCCTTGGTTTGTTTTTTATCCCTTTTTGTTTGAGCTTGGCGTGCTTGTTAGTGTGGCAGAGGGTAAGGGTGTGCTTGCAACTGGTCAGAGAGTGCTTGGTTTTTTCTGTCTTTTTCGTTTTCTTCCTTGTTTAGTAACTCATGTGAGCTTTCTTTGTCTGCAGGTCGTTGAGTTGGACACAATGGGTCCCGGTTCAGTTTTGGAGGGCCATTCAGCACTTGACAGGTAGTCTCTTGCTTTTAGTTTAGCTCTCTTGTCTTGCTATGTGTTGTGTGTGCAGGGATTTTTTCTTCTCTTTAAAAGTGTGTTTGATGCAATGTTGTAATATAGACTATACTATGCTGAAAAAGACTGTAAAAATGCTTGGACTGGCCTGTGTATTGAGAAGCTAAAAATGTGATTAGGAGTGGATGCAAAATGTTTTAGTGCAAAATGCTTTGTTTCTTGATATTTTGGAATGCAAATGGATTAAGAGCCTGTATACATGTTCTGTTATTGGTGATTTCCAAATTGAATGAAATGCTCGCATGTAGGAGAGCGAAATCTGAGAAATGTAGCCTGATATGAAAGCTAGGGGTCTTCTGTTTTTATTACTGACTAGATGGGACTATGAAGTGCAGGAGTATGCTGAAATGGTATGTGTATGCTCTGTCTTTGTTTTGGATTTTCTATGCGAGGTGCCATGTAACTGAACTTAAGAGAAACACATATGCTAAATGTAATGAGCCTATATGAGGCAGATGTAAGTGCTAAGCAAAAGTGCCTGCTTTGCCTATTTTCTTCTTAGAATGTCATATGCTAAAATGCTGTGAATTGGTATTCAGTGTATGTAAATGTGACATGAGTAAGTTGCTGCATTTGATGAATGAAAATTGATTGCCAAATTGAGTTTGTTTGAGTGAGACTGGGATTCAAATGTGACTGTTAGCCGTTGTCATGATTCCTATTATGCATGTTGCTACAATAGATGTGTGGAGGGAAAATGTTAAATGTAATCTAATAATTATGCCAGTGTGTGATTGAAAGTGCTATCTATATGCTCTATTTTTGGTGTTTTGGAATGCAATGAAGTTTATGGAGTGTGGATGCATGCTATTTTGTTTTGCTTACTGACTGGATTTTGATGTTTACTAAGTAAGAGATGATGAATGTGATTGAGAAGTACAAAATGCTAAGTAAGTGTAAGATGCAAGGTGCAATGAGATATGCTCTGTTTTTAGTTTTTTCTTTCTTTTGACTTTGGGTGAATTTAAAATTGCGAATGGACAAATACTATATTGATGATGATGACTAGCAAAATGTAAAAGAGTAATGCAACATGTATGAGAATGAAATCCATGCGATGATTGGATTAGACTGAAATGCAATGCAAACTTATAACTTGTGGTTGCAAAGTGCACGTTTAAGTTGGGAATGCAGTGATATGAATGCTTCTTATGAAAATGCAATGAATGACTGGAATTTTTTTGCAATAAAAGCTGGGACAATGCCATGAGAAATTTTGTTTATGCCTATGTTGAATTTCTATCTCCTAATGATAATATGCATGGAATGCTATGGTGGTGATATGTTTATTAAGACAAGCCAATGAGAGTCTATTCTGCCATCTTCTAGTTTATCATTTTCTTTCCTTTTGCAGATTAGAGTTCAAAACGAAATCTAAGAGTCAAGTCTTCGAGTTATGGGCAAGAGGGAAAAGTGCTAGCGGAATGTAACTTGGAAGCAAAGGTCACTTGATCAGTTTAGGCCTTGAAGTTATTCTATTTTTGTATTTTCAATTTCCATTTTTGTATCTTTTACATAATTTGTAAACTGTAAATTGTAGCTCCTATTATTCTAAAGAAATGGTGGGAAAGACCATATTATTCCTAATTTTAGATCCTAATTTCAATGAGAATGAAATGAAAGAAATGGGCTGTTCTAATTTGCTATTAACCAAATGCAAACCCAAAGCTAAAAGCATCTAACAAAAGTCCAAGGCCCAAAATAAAAAGGCCCAAAGCTAAATTTGCCCAACTAAAGCCCAAAAGTCCAAATGATAGCAAGATGAAGCTAAAAGCAAATGACAAGGAGGACTTGACACAATTTAGAAAAGGTAGTCCATATTAGTAATGCAAAAAGCTACCAATAAATTAAGGGAACAGAATATGCAAAATGCAACTTGGTCATACAAAATGCCACTTAGTAAGAGAAGATTTTTTTAGTTAGTTTAGTTATACGAAAAATGCCACTTAGTAAAAAGAAGATTTTTTTTTAGCTTTTTAATCTGCATGTAAATGGTGCAATGGCACGTGCTCGTGCAAGATTAAATGCAGCACGTGAGGAGCTTGATTTACTAAAATGCTAAAAATTAAACTACAAAAATGACCAAAATCCCCTGAAAATGACCTTGAAGCGAATATAGAAATAACTTCATTCTAAACTAGAGGATACAAGTAAAAATTGGGTGTCTACAAGTTTATTAAGGAATTATGTGCTAGTGATGCTTACTTTAATGATGTGTTTAAAGCATGTGAGAATTCTGGTTTTGGAAAGTATTATAAGCATGATGGATTTTTGTTTAAAGAATCTAGATTGTGTATACCTGCTTGTTCTCTGCGTTTTGTGCTAGTGAGGGAATCACATGAAGGAGGTTTAATGGGTCACTTTGGTGTTGATAGAACATATGAGATATTGCATGAACACTTCTTTTGGCCTAAGATGCGATATGATGTAGGGAAGCATGTTTCTAGTTGCATTACTTGTTTGCAAGCTAAATCTACATCTAAACCTCATGGTTTGTATACTCCTTTGCCTATTCCTCATGAACCATGGACTCATATTAGCATGGATTTTGTGTTAGGATTACCTCGTTCTAGGAGAGGTAAAGATTTTATCTTTGTGGTTGTTGATAGGTTTTCTAAGATGACACACTTCATTGCAGGCACTAAAATTGATGATGCCATTAAGGTGGCTAATTTGTTCTTTAAAGAGATTGTTAGACTACATGGAATGCCTAGGACGATTGTGAGTGATAGAGATGCTAAGTTCTTAAGTCACTTTTGGAGAACTTTGTGGGCTAAGTTAGATACTAAACTGTTATTTTCAACTACTTGTCATCCTCAAACTGATGGTCAAACTGAAGTAGTTAATAGGACTTTGTCTACCTTACTTAGAGCATTAATTAAAAAGAACTTAAGAACTTGGGAGGATTGTTTGCCTCATGTTGAATTTGCATACAATAGAAGCATACATAGTACAACTAGATTTTCACCTTTTGAATGTGTGTATGGATTTAATCCTTTAACCCCATTGGATTTGTTGAGTTTACCTTTGAGTGTGCAAGTTGACATGGATGGGCAACGCGAGGCAGATTTTGTTAGGGATCTTCATGCAAAGGTTAGAGCTCAAATTGAGAAGAAAACACAACACTACATGAAGAATGCTAACAAGGGACGCAAAGAGGTCATCTTTGAACCCGAAGATTGGGTTTGGTTGCATCTAATGAAGGAAAGGTTCCCTGAGAAGAGGAAGTCTAAGCTCTTACCTCGTGGAGATGGTCCATTCCAAGTTTTGGAGAGGATCAACAACAATGCATACAAGTAGATCTTCCTAGTGAATATGGTAATGTAAGTGCTATTTTTAATGTCTCGGACTTATCCTTATTTAATAATGATGCAGATTTGAGGAAAAATCCTTTTCAAGGGAGAGGGGATGATGTACCAAGGACTCATCATGGTCTTGAAGAGCTCAATGGAGATCATGGAGAGGATGAGCACATTCGGCAAGGAGGCTTGGAGAAGCTTGAAGATGTTAGGAACACTCACAAAGAAGTTTCAAGCTCATTGGAGAAGATTTCAAGCTCATTGGAGTTGCCTAAGGTGCCATTTGATCCATTGAAGATGCCATTAGGTCCAATGACAAGAGCAAGAGCTAAAAGGTTCAAGAGATCATATGCAAAGGAATATTCCCATCGATTCCAAGTTGTGTACTTTACTTGAAATCGATGAGCATTAGTCCATTAGAGTTGTAATTTGGCCATTGTGGGCTTTATTTTATCTTAGATTAGCTTATTTTTAAGTTTGGATATTATTTGGGTTGGTCCTTGTTTGACTGTGTCCAATCCTTGTTTAATCATGTCTTTATTTCCTTTTCCTAGTTGGATTTGGACTAGTTTTACCCTAGCCCATATATTTGGACCTAATTAGGTTTTATTTTCTAGATCTAGTCATCCCCTATGCCTATATAAAGGCATCAACCCCCTCTTGTAAACATAAGTTGAGTTGATTAATAAAATTGAGGTTTTCACCCAAATTGATTATCTTAACTTCTTTGTTCTAGTTTGAGCAAAACTTAGGGTTGTTCAATCTTGTAGAGTCCTAGCAAATAATTAAGTTGTGATACTTGATTGCTTGTGAATTTTGTGATCTTAGGTGTTCAATTGCAGGTCTAATTGGAGGTCTAAGGCCGACGAAAGAAGAGGATTGCTTGGGTGTGATTGTCGGCATACACATCTAGAGTTGAAAGTTGTTCAAGTTGATTCTTGGCGGGTCACAAAGGGTGGATTTGAATCTTAAAACAACTAGATTCGTAACACTTTTCTTTATAATTGTTATTATTAATCCCCTGTTTTTGAGTAATTCTTAGAGAAGATTTATCTTGGATAAGTCTATTCCCCTTCTCTGTGGGATTCGATCCCTGCTTGCCCCATCTACTTAGTCAGGAAATTGTGGGGATTATTTTGTGATTTGCTGACGACCGATAACAATTTTGGCGCCATTGCGAGGGAAGGAAGGAAAAGATTGAAGATTTAATCATCTCTGAGAATTTTCTCAATTTTTGTTTTTCTGTTTTTAGCTTTAATTTTCGTTTAAGAACTTTTACTAATTTTTCTTTTAAGTTTTTATTTTAAGATTTTCGTTTAAGATTTAATCACGTTCCCTAGGGGAATTGAATTTCACACGTGAGATGAAGCCCCTCTGCATTGATTATCCTGACATGGATATGTCCTACCAATTGAAACCTGGAGTGATCCATTTGGTACCTATTTTCCATGGAGAAGAACATGAAAATCCACATGAACATCTGCGAACTTTCTATACCAAGTGTGCCTAGATCACTGGAATGCCGGAAGAACAAGTGAAGCTGCTAACTTTTCCATCCACCTTGGAAGGTAGAGCAAGCTAATAATTCTGGAGTTTACCACCGAAATCCATCACTTCATGGAGCGGATTACAAGAAGCATTCTTGGAAAGGTGCTTTCCAAACTCAAGAATTTCCGAAGTTAGGATGAAAATCACTGCTAGTTGCCAGTTACAAGAAGAAACATGGTATCAATATTGGGAAAGGTACAATAAACTATGTGAGAGTTGCCCATATCATGGATTAAGTGAAGGATTTTCAATCCAAAACTTCTATGATGGGTTATCTCAATTTAATAAAACCAATATTGATGCTACCAGTGGAGGGGTTTGAGATTCAAAACTCCTGACAAGGCGAGGAAGCTATTGAACAAGATGGCCGAGAATATTCCAATTTAGCACGATGAATAAACTCTCATCATCAAAAGAATCTTACAATCTAAGATGGAGGAAAGCATTAAGCATTTAAACATGGTAGTCTCATCGTTGGCAAGTCAACAAGAGACTCTTACCAAGATGTTCACATAGTTTCTACAAAGAGAGCCTCAATTCGTCCAATCACCCTCAAATTTGGCTCAAGGTTGTGAAGTCAATTCAATTGGAGAACATCGACAATGGTGTGCACAAGAGATGAAGTCACGTATTGCCCCGTTTCCTCCTCCAGTATCATCATCATCTGCACCTGTTCACCCTACGATACCACCACTAGTTGCGAAAACTAATGTTCAAGTGCCAAGTGACATGGAGGTTTCGATTAGAAGTGATGAGGAAATTTCAGCTAGAAGCGAGGATGATCAACCATACCAAGAGTCAGACTCAAAATCATCACCAAAAGCCTCTCAACGCTTTGTAACAAGAGAAAGGAGATTCAAGGGGATGAAAATAATGGAGACCATTCAACGTCCATCACTGTTTCCTCAAAGGTTTGCGCCACAAAAAAGACCTGCAGTGAAGAAAGCCAACTTAATTCACTTTGGAAGTGTGAGATGAATATTCCTGTGGTTGCTGCAATTACACCAGTTCTAAAAGAATGACAGAAGCAAGTTGATGAATTGGCAGAGGCTACACAAAGAAATCATGAGGTAGAAATCGACGTCCCAATCGTGAAGGAATTAAAAGGAGTGTCAAGCGAAACAAGGGATGGTATGGAACCATATGAACTTGATTTGCAAGAATCCTTTCAATTTTTCTTTAATGATGAAGATGATGAACCCTTTATGACCTGCATCCCTACTTTACCAAAGGAAGCTTCCAAGATTGAGCAAGAAGAATTAGAAGCATCAAAAGAAGATATCAAGATTGACATCCCCCACCTTCTCCTCCAAGACTTGTCAAGCCCAAAGACGAACCACCAAACGATGAGCAACTCGGACATCTTGAGCCAAAAGACACAAGTGTGCAAGATTTGGTTGATAACCAACTTTTGGAACATGAAGATCAAGATTTCTTGGGAATCAACAAGCTTCTTGAGTCTGAATGCTTTGGAAAGATCAAACACGAGGAATGGATATCTATGGATCAATTCTTTCTGAAGGACAAGAAAATTTGCCAAGACGAGGACACTTTCCAAAGGCAAGATAGGAACAATGTCGATAAAGAATGTCGAAAGCACCCATTGCATCAACCTCTCACGACAACAACAATGGCATTGTCATTCCTAGTTATTCATGGAGTTGCCCTTAACAAAATTGGTGATTTCTTTCCTTATCTCTTCTTTTATCTTTCATATTTTTGTGCTCAAATTCTTCCAATCTCACCATATTTGCTTGTTGCTTTGAAGTGGTATGATCCACCCTAACAAAGGGATATGAAGGAAGGTCTAGTCAAAGACATTAAAGAAAGGCGCTGCTTGGGAGGCAACCCAAGAATTTACTAACATTTTACTTTCTTTTTACTTTTGTTTTTGTTTTTCTTTTTAGGATTTCTTATTGAGGAAACAAGGCGAGCAAATGAAGGTTATGTTCTTGGAGATTGCAAGAAGAAATCGAATGGAGCTTATGCTTGGAAATAGAGAAGCTTTCTTAAACTTAACTCTATTTATTTTCTTGCACTATGTTGCTTTGATTGCTTATTGCTTTAAATGATTGCCTATTCTTTCATTTGAATTAGTTGTATGCATTTGTACCTTATTTGTTATTCTATGCTTTGATTTGGATCTTTATTATGACTTATGTGCTATGATTATTATGATTGATGCTTTGATTTGCTTGAATTACTTGATTGGGTCGACACTATCTTTGTGAGTCAAGTCTTTCATTAGCTCATCTATTTTTAAGAACCACATTTATCACACATGAGCACTCACATAATTTTTTTTTTCAAAAATTTCAAAATTTTGATTTTTTGTTAAAATTCATACATTGAGGACAATGTGTCTTTTAAGTGTGGGGGGGAAAGTCTACAGGCATAGATCCACACCATGATTTTTTCGAAAAATTTGAATTTTTCATGCATATATTAAGTGATTAAATTGATTATAATTGATGAATGCTTAGAATGATTAGAATGCTTTATTCATTGATGCATTTTTAGCATGTCATTTTATTTCTTAGAATTAGGTATAATTAGAGTTTGTGATATGAGTTTATTCATTTATTGCTTCTATAATTACCTATTTTCTAGAATTTGTGTTTAATCTTGTTGAAATTACAATTTTGAAAGTATGTTATGGATATGTCAAGAAGAAGTGTGGGGGACTACTTATAAAAGGGTAGTTAAAAATCTTTTTAATAAAAGAAGTGTTTTCATGAAGAGAAGAAGAGGTACTTCTGATCTTTCCATAGTTGTCACTTTTTTAAAAAAATTAACACCCTGAAAGAGGATTAGAGACATGAAATTGCGGAAGTATTGTCCCTCTGAAAAAAATATAAAAAAGAAAAAAGAAAAGGGAGTTAGTAACCCCAAATCATGAACACTTCAAGGTTATTAACCTTATTTTCTAAAAAAATTACCCTTTTTATCTATTATAACCCACGAAAACCCTTGATTTGTATCCATGACATTATTTTCCTTTGAGTAATGGAGATAAAGATGAATACACAAGCTTATGGTAAGTAGTGAATATAGGATGTGAAGAATGATGAGTGATTAGAACTACTTTAATTATGGTTACTTAAGAACGAAGATGCTTGCTATTTCTTGATCCTTTGATTTGAGTGCTCTTATTATTCTTTGTTATTCTGATTTCATGATTGCCTTAATCCTTGATGTGTGTATGCATTCAAAATTGATTTCTCGAAAAGAATGGTTTTTAAAGATAGACTTGTATAAAATTTCTTTTGTTTTTCATACTAACCCATGAGTCTATAAAGTCAGTCTTAAACATGTTTGTGGGTATTGTCCTAGTTAGGTAAACCCTCAGGTGATATAACACCTCCAGTGTAGACATACAGTGGTTTAAATGGCTTGCGTCCCATGCTAAGTGCCGCCGTACACCTACGAAAGTGGAATGTTTATTTGTATTAGTCTTAGATTTTGTTTTCTTAGTTTTTATGCACTAGTTTGCTAGGGACTAGCAAAGGTTTAGTGTGGGGGAAATTATAATCGAGACAAAATTAACCCTATTTTTATGATCATTTTCCTATGCTTTTTGGTACTTTTATGTGTGATTTTAACCTATTTTGCAAGTATTTGTATTTTTAGGTCTTGAAGAGAAGAAAAGTGGAAACTTGTTGTTTTTCACTATTTTTGGAGCTAAATTGATGACTTTTTACACAAATATGGACTAAGCAATTTTGAGTGAAGATTTGGAGATTCGAAGTTCATGATTGAAGATTTATTGAAGATAATTTCAAGATATGAAGATCATTGAAGAATTATTTCAAGAAGCAAGAATTGAAGATTGGGCTTAAATCGCGAAGACATGAAGATAAGCTATTGGAGAAGCCTTGAAGACATGGAATTATGAATATTTTATATGGGATAATATTCAGCCCATATGAGCCCACAATTGGAGTCAAAAACCCAATTTGTGCCGTACAAGCCCAAGGAAATATCAATTCTTGCAACCCTTTCCTAGTTGGATTAGGATTCTGCGCAGTCTCGGTAAAAAGGCCATAACTTTTGACTTAGACCTCCAAAAAATGCGTGTGAGTAGGCGTTGAAAAGAGGACTTCGAAGTATACAACTTTGCTTTAAGCCCAAAGCCCATTTCTGCCATCTTCAAGCCCGAAATTGCTGTCGAAGTTTCTGCACGATTCCAGAA
>AWUE01014970.1:0-44389 GCA_001974825.2 Corchorus olitorius | reverse complement strand
TCTTTGTTTTGTAAGTTATTCTCCTCTTAAACCTCTAATGGATTTGGATCCATGAGTAGCTAAATTCTTAATACTTCTTATCCTTTGGTAATTTTAATCAATTAATTATGGTGAGATTTGTGTGCTTATAATTTGATATTTGTTCTTGGATTTATAGTTTGCTAATCTCTGTTTTATTTTATGATCTTGATAATTATTGATTTATGTGGCGAGTATTGACGTAATTAGATAGATCTATAGTTAAATCAAACTTAAGAGCTAATACCTTAAGTTTTATTGTTGGTAACAAATTGGAGTCAGCATAAGAAGCGTCCAATGGGATTGGTAAACCTTATAAATTCTTGTCTAATAAACTTGATGATGCGCCAAGTGCTTATCAAGGACATCAAGATGACAATGGAGATCATGGAGATCATGAGGAGGATGAGCATGGAGTGCAAGGAAGCATGGAGAAGCATGAAGATCAAGGAGATATTGCACAACATGTTTCAAGCACCAAGGAGATGCCAAAGATGCCATTTGATCCATTGAAGATGCCATTAGGTCCAATGACAAGAGCAAGAGCTAAGAGATTCAAGGATGCATTATTGAGCCTTGTTCGAACTCATCTTGAAGACTTGAAGACCATTGAAGTTCATTTGAAGAGCTTTGATGATGATTTGGGCAAGAATATTCCCATCGATTCCAAGTTCATCACTTTGCTTGCAATCGATGGATGAATGAGCTTTATTGTGTAATTTGGCCATTCATGGGCTTTATTCTATCTTAGATTAGTTTATTTTTATGATTAGAAGACAATTGGATTGGGCCTTGTTTGACTAAGTCCAATTCTTCCTCTAAAACCGCCATAGCCTTTTATTTTTGGATAGTTTCTAGATTTCTCTATGTAAACCGCCTAGGGCATTGATTTGAGGAGGTTTAGGTCGATTTCAGTGCCTATATAAAGGCATCGACCCCCTCTTGTAAACACAAGTTTAGTTTTCAATAAAATTGAGGTTTATTCACCCAAATTGATTATTTAGCTTCTTTGTTCTAGTTTGAGCATACTTAGGGCTCTTCAATCTTGTAGAGTCCTAATAAATCCCCACAAATCCTTACTAAGTAGTTAGGGCAAGTAGGGGTCGAATCCCACAGAGAAGGGTGAAACAGATATCAAAGACAAAAGTTTTTTAAGAATCACTCAAAAGCACTTAAAAGAAGGGGATTAAATATCACAATTTAAAGAAAACAATTAATCTAAAAATATTGTAAAGTAAATTAAACTAAAACTAAATAAAACACTAAAGAAAACTATCAAATTAAAAAGCATACTTCGTTTCCAATGGTTGAAATCAATCAATTAAGGTATGGTTCATCGACACAAAACATATTTATTTGATTAACATCATCAAAATAATTCCAGATCTAGTTTCACCTCTATAATCCTATGCTATCACAGTCATTAAGGATTACCAAGAATAAAACATCAATCTTTCACTATTAAGACAAATACTATTGAATAATTGGTCTAGGGAAAACCTTAACATGCTAAATAGATTTACCCATATCACAGTGATAAACCCCTATTATTCTCTACTCATCTTTACCATCACGGCTTAAGATTCAAAAAGAATAAAATATTAAGCATATCAATTAATTCTCACATGCATAAAAATATAATCAAACTCATTATATCTAGTATATCACAGTCTAGATCTAATAAGGTTTGATAATCCCATTAAGCCATATCACTGAACTTAATTTACTAGAATTAATCAACCTAATTACTAGTCATCTCACAAGAATTGATTTAGCAATAACCAACACAATTATCAAGATTAGATGCGCACTTTAATCAATCAAACATGAAAGTATAAGATTAAGAACAGAGATTAGGAAACATATTCAATAGATCAATCAAATTATGAAGAACAAAAGTCTCCTCATAAATTAAAGATTGAAATCACCAATGGAAAAGAGGTATTAAGAATTTAACTACTCATGGATTTGGAAAAATCCATGAGAAACTTAAGAAAACTTACAAACATGACGTGGTCTTCTATTGGGCGGCACCTAGGGTTGTTGACAACCTCTCTAAAGAGAGTTGTCGACAGCCCCTTCTAAAACTAGAGAGAAAACTAAAAACTAGAATATTTTCTAAGAAAAAGATGAAAAGAAAGATATCTCTAGGGTTCTACCTAAGGTTGGTATTTATAGTGTACTAATAAGACTCCTAGTAGACTTAGGATTGAATTAAACAGCCCCTAGGTCGGTTTAGCCTCCTAACTTGTTCTCCAAGTTGGTTTAAAGGTCTTCTTAGAGTAAAAATCGGACTTGGGCAGAGACTGGAATTTCTCAGAAACTTCAAGGGAATTTTCGGCATCGAAGATGGCAGAACTGGGCTTTGAGCAAAACAACAAAGTTGTAGATCTTGGAGTCCTCTTTCCAACGCATATTTAAACGAATCATTTGGAGGTCTGAGTCAAAAAGTTATGGCCATTTTACAGAGACTGCGCAGAATCCTAATCCAACTAGGACTAGGGTTGCGGGATTCAGATATTTGCTTGGGCTTGTGCGGCATAGGGCAGGCCAATCCACCAGTGTAATCCTCTTTTAATGATCTTCAATGACTCCAAAAGGTCTTCAATCACGAACTTCGAATCTCCAATTCTTCACTCCAAAATGCTAAATCCATATTTGTGACAAAAGTCATCAAATTAGCTCCAAAAATAGTGAAAAACAACAAGTTTTCACTTTTCTTCTCTTCAAGACCTAAAAACACAAATACTTGTAAAATAGGGTTAAATCACACATAAAAATACCAAAAAGCATAGGAAAATGACCATAAAATAGGGTTAATTTTGGCTCATTCATAATTTCCCCGACACTAAACCTTTGCTAGTCTCTAGCAAACTAGTGCATAAAAACTAAGAAAACAACAACTAAGACTAACTAAACTAAACTAATGCAATAAAAATTCCACTTTCCTAGGTGTACGTTGGCACATAGCACGTGAAACAAGCCTTTAAACAGTGTATGTCTACACTGGAGGTGTTATAGTCACCTGAGGGTTTACTTAACTAGGACGACGCCACAAACATGTTGAAAACTAACTCGACACTGGGTTAGCATTAAAAACAAAATAAATTTTATAGAAATCTAGGTTTACATCTTTAAAAACAATTCTTTTCGAAAACTCAATTTGAATGTCTACACATATCAAGGATCAATGCAATCATAAAATCAGAATAACAAAGAATAATAGAATCCCACAGAGAAGGGGAATAGATTTATCCAAAGATAAATCCTCTCTAGGAATCACTTAAAAACAGGAGATTAAAAATACCAATTAAAAAGAAAAGCAATTAAATTAAAAACAATGCATACTAAATTAAACCTAAACTATGGCAATTAATAAAGAAAACAATAGTAAGAAAGCATACTTCTTCTCCAATGGTAGAAATCAATCAATTTAACTATGGATCCTTGATTTAAAAGATGAATTTAATATTTTATTCTCTGATACGAATCTAGTTTTTTAGATTCAAATCTAGCCTTGAAAATTTATCAAACTCGACTTGAACTCCTTCAACTTCTAGATGAGTAAATCGATGACCTTCACAAGGTGATTCCTCTTCTTTCGTCGGCCTTAAGTCTTCAATTAGACAAGCAATTGTCAACTCAAGAACACAAGATTCACAAACAATCAAGTTATCACAACTTAATTATTTGCTAGGACTCTACAAGATTGGAGAACCCTACGTTTTGCTCAAACTAGAACAAAGAAGCTAAGATGATCAATTTGGGTGAAAACCTCAATTTATTAATCAACTCAACTTATGTTTACAAGAGGGGGTTGGTGCCTTTATATAGGCAAAAATGGAGGGGGGGGGGGGGGGGCTCTGATATAGAAAATTCTAAGCCCTAAGGGTAAAGGAAAAGGCTAGGAAGGAGCTAGGAAAAATCGTACTCCTTATTCTACTAGGAAAAGGAAAATAACAAGTCCTATTAAAACAACGATTGGACTTAGTCAAACAAGGCCCAACCCAATGTCATCTAAACTAAATAAATAGCTAATTAAAATAGATAAAGCCCACAATGGCCAAATTACAACTCCAATGGCCTAATACTCATCGATTTCAAGTAGAGTACATAACTTTGAATTCATGGGAATATTCCTTTGGTGATGATCTCCAATGGGCTTCAAATGAACTCCAATGGCCTTGAACTCGTCAAGATGAACTCTAATGAGGCCCAATAATGCTTCCTTGAACCTTTTAGCTCTTGCTTTTCTCATTGGGCCTAATGCCATCTTCAATGGATCAAATGGCATCTTAGGCAATTCCAATGAGCTTGAAACCTTCTCCAATGAGCTTGGAACCTTCTCCAATGAGCTTGGAACTTGCTCCAATGAACTCCTAGCATCTTTAAGCTTCTTCAAGCATCCTTGCCGCATGTGCTCATCCTCTCTATGATCTCTATTGAGCTCTTCAAGACCATGATGTGTCCTTGGCGCATCATCCCCTCTCCCTTGAAAAGGATTTGTCCTCAAATTTGCATCATTATTAAACAAGGATAAGTCCGAGACAAGTAGCATTACATTACCATATTCACTAGGAAGATCTAGCTTGTATGCATTGTTGTTGATCCTCTCCAAAACTTGGAATGGACCATCTCCACGAGGTAAGAGCTTAGACTTCCTCTTCTTAGGGAACCTTTCCTTCCTTAGATGCAACCAAACCCAATCTCCAGGTTCAAAGATGACCTCTTTGTGCCCCTTGTTAGCATTCTTCATGTAGTGTTGTGTTTTCTTCTCAATTTGAGCTCTAACCTTTGCATGAAGATGCCTAACATATTCTGCCTTGCGTTGCCCATCCATGTCAACTTGGACACTCAAAGGTAAACTCAACAAATCCAATGGGGTTAAAGGATTAAAGCCATACACATATTCAAAAGGTGAAATTCCAGTTGTACTATGTATGCTTCTATTGTATGCAAATTCAACATGAGGCAAACAATCCTCCCAAATTCTTAAGTTCTATTTAATCAATGCTCTAAGTAAGGTAGACAAAGTCCTATTAGCTACTTCAGTTTGACCATCAGTTTGAGGATGACAAGTAGTTGAAAATAATAACTTAGTACCTAACTTAGCCCACAAAGTTCTCCAAAAGTGACTTAAGAACTTAGCATCTCTATCACTCACAATCGTCCTAGGCATTCCATGTAGTCTAACAATCTCCTTAAAGAACAAATTAGCTACATTAATGGCATCATCAGTTTTAGTGCATGCAATGAAGTGTGCCATCTTAAAAAACCTATCAACAACCACAAAGATAGAATCTTTACCTCTCCTAGAACGAGGTAAGCCTAACACAAAGTCCATGCTAATATGAGTCCATGGTTCATGAGGAATAGACAAAGGAGTATACAAACCATGAGGTTTAGATGTAGATTTAGCTTGCAAACAAGTAATGAAACTAGAAACATGCTTCCCTACATCATATCGCATCTTAGGCCAAAAGAAGTGTTCATGCAATATCTCATATGTTCTATCAACATCAAAGAGACCCATTAAACCTCCCTCATGTGATTCCCACACTAGCACAAAACGCAAAGAACAAGTAGGTATACACAATATAGATTCTTTAAACAAAAATCCTTCATGCTTATAATACTTTCCAAATCCAGAATTTTCACATGCTTTAAACATATCACTAAAATAAGCATCACTAGCATATAATTCCTTAATGAACTAAAATCCAAGAAACTTAGAATCAAGCATGGAAAGTAAAACATACCTCCTTGATAAAGCATCGACTACAACATTCTCCTTACCTTTCTTGTAGCGCACCACATATGGAAAGGATTCAATGAACTTGTATCGCACACCATATGGATTGAGTTCAATTTCTCTAATGGATGACAATCCACTAGGAATTTTCTCACAAAAGTAAGCTACAAACTTCCCTCCTTGTATCAAAACAAGTCCAATTCCTACAAAATCACTCAAAAAAGACACAATACTGCTTGGAATATCTCCAGCCAAGTTGTTAGTACCCATTAGTGTATTTCGAAACAAAGGTAAGATCAAAACAGAATTCTCATGCAAAGCACTCTTAATCTCACTTTTAGCTAACATACACTCTTTAACAACTTTCTTAGAAGTCTCTTTTCTTTTACCCCAAACAGTCCTATTTTCAATGCTATAATAAACCAAAAAAGATTTGTTTTCAACACAATTAGCATCCAAAACAGAATTTGTTTCATCACAAACAACACCTAAAACATATTTAGTGTTATCACAAATAACACTCAAATTATCTTTAGTATCATCGCAAACAACATCTAAAACTCTCTTTGCAAGTAGGGCTGTTTTATCATCAAAACAATCAACAATTTTAGGTTCAGACTTACTCTTTTCTTTAGCCCTAAATTCATCATCCAATTTAGCAATATCATCTCTCACTTTAGTTTGATCTTTTAAAGCTTCTTGAAGTGATAAAGGAATTAGAGTAAAAGGACGCTTACCATGCATAAAAGAGTACTTGTTTGTCTCACCATCATGCTTCACCTTGTTGTCAAATTGCCAAGGTCTCCCATGCAACACATGACAAGCTCGCATTGGTAGCACATCACACAAGACATCCTCTTGGTACCTGCCCAAAGAAAGAGTAACCAAAACTTGTTTGTTAACCCTAATTTCTTCTCTATCATTGATCCAACTTAAACTATAGGGTTTAGGATGTTTGGAAGTAGGTAGTTGTAACTCTTTCACGAAATAATCACTAACTATGTTTTTACAACTATCTCCATCTATAATCACACTAGTAGGCTTTCCATTCGCATACATCCTAGTATGGAACGAATTCCCCCTTAGAACATCCCCTTTTACATAGGCACTCAAAGTTCTCCTATCAACCAAACTAAGTGGAGCTTGTTGATTTTGAGTTTTAGCCATAGTTTCCTTTCTTGCATCCATGGCATCTAATCTTTGCATAAGTGCTTGCATCATGGTATTCAAGTCATTGTTTTGATTCTGATCTCCCATTATACCTACACACAAAGAAAAGTTAGTAATAAAAATTCCTCACTAGTGTGTGTGTGTGTTTTACCTTTGTTGTGCTCTCGTGTTTGCACTCAACCTATGGATTGGTGATCCACTACTCTCTTAATGATCTCACAAGATTATGCCTTTTTCTAGCTTCAATAGGCCTAATAAGAGCAAATTGTTAGAGCCTCCTTTCTTCTCGTGACCTACTTGAGGAACCAACAATTAAGAGCAATAACTTGAGTGAATCAATATAAGAGTGTTCTATAAATAATCCAAACAACCTTTTGTCTCCCAAACTTGCTGCACATAACACAATTAACAACACAAATCAATCAATTCAATCAATTAGAAACCCTAGTACCACTTAGATCCAATTTTAAACCACTTGTATCCAATAGGGCTTCAATTCGAAATTCTGCAAAACAAACTTCAATTCACAGCAAAAGCATCCCAAGAATCTCAAACAAACAATCAATTAGGGTTAGATGCAAACAATTGACTCAATTGCTCAAACAAATCCTAATCCCCAAATTCCCAAATCAAGAACCCTAGTTCCTGGAAAAAATCGATTTCGACACAGATTTTTTTTGATTTTTTTCAATATTTTCCCCAGAAAGATCACACTAAAAAAAGTCTAGATCTCAAATTTCAAAGCTTTCCAAGCTCAAACGAAGCCAGAATAAATTTCACAAGATTCTGGTCGATTTTTTTTTTATTTTTAATTTTTCGATTAAACTACAAGGTATGATGACTCCAAATATGAATTTTCAAGTCGATTGGAGTTAAGATGAAACCACAATAAATTTTTGAATTTTCGAAATTTTTAGATCTTAAAAATTTGAAAAACTTTGATGGATGAGATGGATGAAAAACTTGATGATAGATGAATAGAAGGATAGATTTACCGATTGAAGATGACAACCTATGCTCTGATTACCAATTGATATGAATCTAGTTGTTTTAGATTCAAATCTAGTCTTGAAAATCTATCAAACTCGACTTGAACTCTTTGAACTTCTAGATGAGTAGATCGATGACCTTCACAAGGTAATTCCTGTTCTTTCGTCGGCCTTAAGTCTTCAATTAGACCTGCAATTGTCAACTCAAGAACACAAGATTCACAAACAATCAAGTTATCACAACTTAATTATTTGCTAGGACTCTACAAGATTGAAGAACCCTAAGTTTTGCTCAATCTAGAACAAAGAAGTTAAGATAATCAATTTGGGTGAAAACCTCAATTTATTAATCAACTCAACTTATGTTTACAAGAGGGGGTTGGTGCCTTTATATAGGCAAAAGGGGGGGGGGGTCTGATATAGAAAATCCTAAGCCCTAAGGGTAAAGGAAAAGGCTAGGAAGGAGCTAGGAAAGATCCTACTCCTTATTCTATTAGGAAAAGGAAAATAACAAGTCCTATTAAAACAAGGATTGGACTTAGTCAAACAAGGCCCAACCCAATGTCATCTAAACTAAATAAATAGCTAATTAAAATAGAATAAAGCCCACAATGGCCAAATTACAACTCCAATGGCCTAATACTCATCGATTTCAAGTAGAGTACATAACTTGGAATCGATGAGAATATTCCTTTGGTGATGATCTCCAATGGGCTTCAAATGAACTCCAATGGCCTTGAACTCGTCAAGATGAACTCTAATGAGGCCCAATAATGCTTCCTTGAACCTTTTATCTCTTGCTCTTGTCATTGGGCCTAATGGCATCTTCAATGGATCAAATGGCATCTTAGACAATTCCAATGAGCTTGAAACCTTCTCCAATGAGCTTGGAACCTTCTCCAATGAGCTTGGAACTTGCTCCAATGAACTCCTAGCATCTTCAAGCTTCTTCAAGCCTCCTTGCCGCATGTGCTCATCCTCTCTATGATCTCCATTGAGCTCTTCAAGACCATGATGAGTCCTTGGCGCATCATTCTCAATTAAATAATTGGTCTAGAGATAAATCCCTAACATGTATATTAGATAATATTTCCCTTTTGAGGCTTAAAATATCCCCATTATTCTTAACAATTAATTTCCTTTTTAGGGCTTAAAAATTGATAAGAATAAAGCATTAAGAACAATTATTCATACATGCGAAACAAGTAAAACCAAACCTATTAATTCAAGCATAAACAAGAATTTATAAGGTTTACTATTCCCATTGGACGCTTCTTAGGTCGCTCCAATTTGTTACCACACAATCAAACTTGGATGGGCCGTCCTAAGCTTGATTTAACTATAGATCTATCCAATTACATCAATACTGGCCACATAAATCAATAATTATCATAAAATAAAACAAAGATTAGCAATCTATAAAACCAAGAACAAACATCAAATTATAATCACATAAATCTCAACATAATTATTTGATTGAAATCACCAAAGGTTAAGAAGTATTAAGAATTTAGTTACTCATGGATTTGGAAAAATCCAAGAGAAACTTAAGAAAACTTACAAACTTGAAGGGCGAAATCTTCCTTTGCAGCAACTAGGGATATCGCACCCCTCTCTTCAAGAGAGGGGGCGAAACCCTCTTCTAAAACTAAGAAAAACTAAAACTAGAAGAAAAGAAAATAATAGATGAAGAGAAAAAGATGTATCTAGGGTTCTACATAAGGTGAGTATTTATAGTGGACTAATTAGACTCCTAATAGACTTAGGAATCAACCCTAATAGCCCCTAGGTCAGCTTTAACCCTTAACTTGGTCTCCAAGTTGGATTAAAAGTCTTCATAGAACCGAAATTAAGTGAAAATCGGATTTTGAAAAATTCTGGAATCAATCAGCAACGTTGACATCAATTTTGGACTTGAAGATGGCAGAACTGGGCTTCGGGCTTCAAAGCAAAGTTGTAGATGTCGAAGTCCTCTTTCCAACGCATATTTACACGCATTATTTGGAGATTTGAGTCAAAAGTTATAGCCTTTTTACCGAGACTGCGCAGCATCCTAATCCAACTAAGATTAGTATTGCGGGAATTGGATATTTGCACAGGGTTGGACCGCGCGGATTGGGACTTTGACTACAATTGTGGGCCCAGCTGGGCTGGTTAATATCCTATGTATAATACTCATAAGCCCATGTCTTCAAGGTCTATCCAAAAGATGTCTTCATTCCTTCGCGATTTAAGCTCGATCCTTAGTTCTTGCTCCTTGAAATAATTCTTCAATGATCTTCATATCTTGAAATTATCTTCAATTAATCTTCAATCACGAACTTCGAATCTCCAAATCTTCACTCAAAATTGCTAAGCCCATATTTGTGCAAAAAGTCATCAAAATAGCTCCAAAAATAGTGAAGAACAACAAGTTTCCACTTTTCTTCTCTTCAAGAAAAACACAAATACTTGCAAAATAAGGTTAATTCACACATAAAAATACCAAAAAACATAGGAAAATGATCATAACAATAGGGTTAATTTTGGCTCGATTACACTCAATTCAAAAGATCAAGAAATAGCAAGCATCTTTATTCTTAAGTAACCATAATTAAAGTAGTTTTAATTACTCATCATTCTTGACATCTTACAACTACTACTTACTCATCATTCTTGACATCTTACAACTACTACTTACCATAAGCTTGTGTGTTCATCTTTATCTCCATTACTCTTAAGAAATGCAATATCCTGGATACAAATCAAGGGTTTTCATGGGTTGTAATAACATTGAAGGGTAATTGAGTTTTTAGAAAATAAGGTTACTAACCTTGAAGTGTTCATGATTTAAGGTTACTAACCTTTTTTTTTTTTTCAAAGGGTACAATACTTCCGTAATTCCATGTCTCTTATCCTCTTTTAAGGTTACTAACCTTTTTCTTCTTCTTTTTTTTTTAGAGTGACAACTATGGAAAGATCATAAGTACCCTTTATAAGTAACCCCCACACTTTTTCTTGACATATCCATAACATACTTTCATAAATGTAATTTCAACAAGATTAAACACAAGTTCTAGAAATAGATAATTATAGGAGCAATGAATGAATAAGATCATATCACAAACTCTAATTATATCTAATTTTAAGAAATCAAATGACATGCTAAAAATTAATCAATGAATAAAGTATTCTTAAAAATTCTAAGCATTCATCAATCATAATTAAATCAATTACTCAATATATGCAAAAATAATTTTCGAAAAAATCATGGCATGGATCTATGCATGTAGACTCTCTCCCCCACACTTAAAAGAGACATTGTCCTCAATGTATGAATTTTGACAAAAAATAAAAAAATTTGAGTTTTTGAAATTTTTGGAAAAAAATGACGTGAATGCAAATGTGTAAAAAAAGTGGTTTTAATAGATGAGCTCATGAAAGACTTGACTCACAAAGATAGTGTCGAAAGGTAATGCTTAAGAGGGATAATGATTGAGTCGACACTTTATTCTATAGCATATGGCATATCAAACAAGTAATTCAAGCAAATCATAGCATCAATCATAGTAATGATAGCATGAGTCACAATTAAGATCCAAATCAAAGCATAGAAAATAACGAATAAGATACAAATGCAAACAACTAATTCAAATCAAGAAATAGGCAAGCAATAAAAGTAATAATCAATCAAAGCAATGAAGGCAAAGAAAAAGCAAATGGGGATGAGTTTAAGAAAGATTCTCTATTTCCAAGCATAAGCTCCATTCGTTTTCCTTTGCAATTTCCAAAAACGTAAGCTCCATTTGCTCGCCTTGTTCCTCAATATGAATCCTAAAAAAAAAAGAAAAAAAATAAAAAGAAATTAAGATGTTAGGATGACAATGAGCCAAATTCAAATAATAAGATAAGACAAGAAATAATAATAAGCACGACACTAGGATGACAATGAGCAGACACAATGCCAGTGGGACCCGTTACGTAGTGAGAAGTATCTCAAAGAGCGATGATAACAGCCTACGCCACCGACTCGACCGAGGAAACATAAAGTTTTAACTAACCTGAAAACACAACAAGAATGAAATGGTGAGTATTCTTAAGAATACTCCGTGAGTGCAGAGAGCTAACTAACATCGCATTAAGACTAAACTGCATGGCCAATCTAAAACACATAATTTCAAATCAAGATGTGAGATTTCATTGGGGCTCTTTAGTCATTTACAAACTAAAAATAATCATCCTTAATCTAGTCAATTTATCAAAATGACAAAATATAATATCAAACTCAAGGCATTTCAAAACAAATACGTATACGTCAAAAATTATATTTCGTACGTTAATATCACATGTTAGAAACAACTATAAATGTACAATTGAAACCATAACCCCAATTTATATAAAACTAATAATCATCAATAAAACACATGCATTCGCGCGTAAGATAAAAAATCGTTTCTATCAAATCAATTATGGCCTGTCAATTTAGAAATCAAACAATAAAAATCATAAATTTTCTTGATGATGGAAAGAAAAATCCATTAAATGCGGCTGAAATCCAAATCTATAAATCCAAGTTCAACTTTCAAAATTGTTTGCCATCAGAACAAATCCTTTTATAAAACAAATGGGCTGCCAATAAAACCTATCCAGAGTGACCTTAGCCCGAGTCAACCTCCGGAACCGTCAAGGGCATTTTTGTCATCAACAAATAATCAGTAAAAAGGAAATTTTGTTATTTTTTTTCAAATACAAGCCCGTTCCCCTAATATTGGCTTTAGTCCGGTACTGCGTGGTGGCCGCAGCACACCCAATTTAGCTCCCCCATGCACACGTCGAGCCGGTATATAAATATGGCATGTCTGGCCTGGGGCGACGAACCATGTGGATCCATAGCACAATAACCATGGTTCGCCTATCATATCAAACTACTAGCTAGTATACCACCGAATTAGACATATGACTCCCTAGACTACGTCCAGTCTACGAGTCCCTGCATGCTTACCAGCAAGTTCTTAAATGAAAACTCATATTCAGTAAATAATATCACCAGAAGCAATATTATAACATCCATTCAAAATCATTTTCATAAATATATGGCAAACATAATCATTTATCAAATATTTAGTCTCACAAATGAAACGGTCGACTTATTCCATTTCAAAAAACCAAATCAGTTCAACAACATAAGTCGATATCAAATATCAAAACAGATCAAATCATGCAACATGCCATCATGAGATTTCACCATGCACTTAAAACCATTTAAGAAAATCTTATTAAACCATGCTCTTAAATTCAATATTTATAAAACATGAGAGCATTTTTCAAAGCATTTTTCTTAATGAAATGAAGATAGCTACTAAACACTCACAATTCGGGAGGTTCGTATAATCCCGTTAATTTCCTTGCGGTATAATGACGTATTTAAACCCCCTTTCAATTTGAATCCTAAACATTTAGGAGTACGAGATAATTAGAACAAATAATGGCATTAAAGTTCTAGACAACTCTATTTTATAACAAAAACCTAATGTGGCGACACATCAGAAAAACAGTCACATCTTGCTCGATCCTTTACCAAATCATATGAAACCACATCCATTTGAAATACAATTCATTATAGTAAAATTTATTCCAAGGAACCATCCTCAAAATCATCCTCCATCATAATCAAATTTCAGGTTGATTCCAAAATAGTTTAAAAGTGTCATGTTTTTAGGTGAAAACTGTGCAGCTATAGAAATGACCTTCTTTCGCTATCTTAGACTTAAAATCTCAACTCAATTCCTTCTACAAAGTTGTAGAGGACGCAAAACCCTACAAATTGGGCACATGAATGACTTAATTTGGATTTATGAAGACAGAGTTATGACCCTCGAAAAATGTAGCTAGAATGAACTAATACAACATGGTTATGCCATTTTCAGATTTGCGAAGCTTGGGGAACATGAGCATAACTTAATCAATACGCATCCAAATCAGGCGAAACCAAAACCAAATGAAAGCAAATTCATTGAGCTAAAAGTGATTCCAATGAATCCACATCAAATTTACACTATAACCATTTCAAATTTAACCTCCAAGTCAGTTTTCTAGTTTTGGACCTCAATTCAATGACATTAGCTTCCCAGTCTCATAACTCCGAATCCAAGCAAAATTAGCAAAAAGAGCATTACACAAAGTTTGTTCCAAATTCAATTTTCTATAACACTGCCAAGTTTCATAATTTTTCAATATCGTTTACTACCTCAAAAGTGTTGAAAACAGAACCTGTAGAGTATCCACAAACCCTCAAAATTTTCTAGCTTTAAGTTTTAAGCTCTAATCTCATTGTAAGTTATCAATCCATAACTCCTAACACTAGATCAAGCCAAAAAAGACTTACTTCCATCCTATCAAGTTGTAAACACAATCTCTCAACATCAAATTCAAGTTCTAAGAACATAACATATGTATTTTCCTAACTTACAACTTTAGAAACCCATCAAATTGAGCTAACACATTTCAATACCATTTCATTTCATTGAAACTCAACTTTACAAAACTTATGTACTGCCTAAGCAAGTAGTTCTCTAATCATAGATTGGATTTTTAACTCAAAATTCATAACATAAGATCCATGAGAAGTTTTACTTACCAAGCTCCAAAACTACAAGCTCCATTTGAATTTCTCTACCAATTCACCCTCATTTTTGCAGCTCATTTCTCAAGGATTCTTAAGAATGTCAAGCCCCTTTGATGCAAATTGGCTTGGAGAACACATAGAGGAAAGTATGGGTTGTCTAAATTCTAACTTGCATGTTGAATTCTAGGTGTGGAGGATGGACAAAATTTGGAGAGAGAAGGCTTTGATGGGTGAAGCTATGGGGGATTTAAGAGAAAAAAAAAGGAAATAAAAGGAATGAAGAAGATGGGTGACTGGTTGCCCCCACTTTTAATGGCTTCTTTTTTTTTTTTGTGCTATAGGTATATTTGCCAACATAGCCCTTAACATTGTATCATTTTTCAATTTAGTCTTTTAACAAACATAATTAAATCCACGATTCATAATTTTCCAATTTTCTTATTTTCCCAATAATATTCTCATATTTTAATTATTCATAAGTGAATGGATTTCTCCATTAGATATTCAAATTTTCTTTTTAACATGCACATCATCTAAATTGTAGCTCTTTCAATTTAACTCCTCTAACAATTACAAAGCTATACCAAATTTGCTTGATTTGGTCGCTGTGTTATATTCTACCCTCCTTACAATAAGTTTCATCCTCGAAACTTCGTACGTTATTTGGTAGCTACCACATCAATAATGATGACTACTGTCAACTATCTTATTGTCACCACCACACCACCCTTATGAATTTGAATCATCACTTAACCTTTGACCTCCATCACTTTCGACTCCACTTACCATGTTAAAGAAATGACCTCCCAATTGGTTGTTTCCTGAACCATTTCAAATTCTTTAACATCCAAAGACAAGTTCCCAATAATATCCATATTGATTAAATCTTGCAAGTCTCACTCTCTAATACTTAATTAATCTAACTTCAATAATCAAAAACTTAGATATCAACTAAATTTTGAATGCTTACACTTAAATACCATCTTCTCATGTATTATCATGTAAATTATCCTTATAAATCAACCTTTGATACTAACCGGTTCAATTCCTCATTACCTCTCTTGACTAAATCTCCACATAATCTCAATATTGTTACTCAATTTCATATCCTTCAGCACAATTTCTTATCACTTTTAATTAAAAATATTCACTATTCAACTCATTTCCAACCCATAATTCAGTTTAAAATTAACCGGGTCCTCCAAAAATTTAAATTGATTAGATCCTTAAGAAATTACTTAGTATTTATCAAGTCCGTTTAGATCCCATTTATCAACAATATTCATCAAACTCCAATTTACAATATCTAAGTATATCACGTAGGTCCACCATAATCTAATATAGCAAGGTCGAGCTCCAAAACTTGTTCCAAAACTTAGCATAATGAATTTAAATCAAGTACCTCAATCGTATTTATATGTCTTTTAAAGTCATTTACGGTTTGACTACTCAAGATTGTCAAATGAAAATAGATTCATTATCGGCAGCTAGATTTCATTACAATTTAAATGTATACCCATACTAAAGTGTACTTATGGCTCCACTTCCCGTTACATTGTACTCACTTCAATGTTATTACTCAATACTCTTCCCAACTCATGAAAATTATTAATCACTTATGGAAATAATAATAATAATAATCATGACAAAAAAAATATAATAAGCCCATCAAGGCAATATTAATCAAATCATAATTTTGTTAATAATTTATACGACATAGTCCCAAAATACCAACTTGATTTGCTCAATTCACTCTTAGGTTATCAATTCCTCCTTTCGCATAACTTAAACAAAATCTTAAATCATTCTCTAATAAGAATCAATCCTTAAAATCAACTTTCCATTTTGTAGCACATTATTCCACCAAGAATCAACATATCTAATTCCATGTAACTTGAACTTCTTTCAATAATAATGTACACATTAATCCATAACCACCAATTTAATTATATAATCCATCTATCAGGCTTATAATCATCCAAAGTGTAATTCAATTACTAACTCCAATCAAATTTCGGTAATACCACATTCGTTATAAAGATAAGAAACCTCGCTCACAAAATGCCAGTCTCATTAAACTTATTAGAAAACTCAATTTCACAAATCACCAAGTCATCAAAATTAATAACTCACCACAAATCCACCCAAAACTTATGAACTTTACATATCATGGGTATCACCCAAAAATCAAAATGGCATAGGATTTCTTAAGATTAAAATTAGCTTCCTCCAAAATTTTAAACTTCAAATATCTATTTTTGATAAGACTATAATCACATTTGTCATCCAAATTCTTTGCTACTAATTAAACAATGTGAAATTATTAAAACAAACTAGATCATCTATGATCATTTCGACAAAATTAACGATCTACTAGATAAGGAAACACTATAGCTCGTACGTAAGCGGTATACGAGATTGAGACTTCAACGCGATAAGAAGTTACTGGTAGAATTCGCATTGAATGAAAAGCCGTTGTCGGGTCTTACAAGTTAGGATATGGCATACGTGGAAATGACACAGGTGAGAACAACAAGTTTAGAGTATTTTCCTATAAGCAATTGCGTAGAGGATAAATGGTCCAAGAATCTCACACACCTTAATATGATCTCTTAACGAAGTCGAGTCATAATGAGGATGTCCTTTTCGACAATGATCAGGTTCTAGTGGCATGAGTCTCTAAGAAGAGCAATAAGTTTCGAATTTTTGGCAATATAAACGGAAGAGACACATAATTTAGGATCATAAACAAAATCATTTGAACAAACTCAAAGTTAGTATTAAAACTAAGGTAAACAAAACTTTTTAGATTTTTTTTTTTAAAAAAACAAAACGTAAACTAAAAAGGCGGATGGACACTGATTTGTCCGGAACTTATCCTGAACTCACTAGAGGCCCACTGGACTTACGAAACAAGGATAAAAACCAAATGCTTTGATACCAATAAAGTTGTCACGCCCCGACCCAGAAGTCGAGCATGGACAACCGCCGTGTCACCTCGAAACACGTGTCGACCGGTCATGCGCTCCGAGGTTCCACGAAGCGACGATACCAGATCAAAAATAGAATAAAACAAGGATTTTAGTATATATCTTAAATATTGTATTTTTTAAATCAGAGTAAAAGCGGAATAGTCAAAATCGATAATAACAATGAAAGTGTTCCATCATTTGAAAACAAAGCCAAATTTAAATAATAAAATAAGACAAGAAATAATAATAAGCACGACACTAGGATGACAATGAGCAGACACAATGCCAGTGGGTCCCGTTACGTAGTGAGAAGTACATCTAAAAGCGAGATAACAGCCTACGCCACCGACTTGACCGAGGAAACGCAAAGTTTTAACTAACCTGAAAACACAACAAGAATCTGAAATGGTGAGTATTCCTAAGAATACTCGGTGAGTGCAGAGAGTTAACTAACATCGCATTAAGACTAAAGTGCATGGCCAATCTAAAACACATAATTTCAAATCAAGATGTGAGATTTCATTGGGGCTCTTTAGTCATTTACAAACTAAAAATAATCATTTATAATCTAGTGAATTTATAAAAATGATAAAATATAATATCAAACTCAAGGCATTTCAAAACAAATATGTGTATGTCAAAAATTATATTTCATACGTTAATATCACATGTCAGAAACAGCTATAAATGTACAGTTGAAACCATAACCCCAATTTGTATAAAACGAATAATCATCAATAAAACAGATGCATTCGCGCGTAAGATAAACAATCATTTCTATCAAATCAATTATGGCCTGTCAATTTAGAAATCAAACAGTAAAAATCATAAATTTTCTTTACATTTAAAACATACATATATGTATATACGAAAAAAGATATTAAACCAAACTTAAGTTGGAAAAAAAATCCATCAAATGCGGCTGAAATCCAAATCTATAAATCCAAGTTCTGCTTTCAAAATGGTTTGCCATCAGAACATATCCTTTTATAAAACAAATGGGCTGCCTATCCAGAGTGACATTGGCCCGAGTCAACCTCCGAAACCGTCAGGGGCATTTTTGTCATCAATAAATAATCAGAAAAAATGTCATTTTCTTATATTTTTCAAATACAAGCCCGTTCCCCTGACGTTGGCTTGAGTCCGGTATTGCATGTGGCCGCAACACACCCAATTTAGCTCCCCCATGCACACGCCAAGCCAGTATATAAATATGGCATGTCGGGCCTGGAGTGACGAACCATGTGGATCCATGGCACAATAACCATAGTTCGCCTATCATATCCAACTACTAGCTAGTACACCACCAAATTAGACATACGTACTCAGGGGCGAAACTACTCTTTGTGTGGGGTAGCCATGGCTACCCCAAAGCAATAAAAAATATATAGAAAGGGCTTTAAAAAATTAGAAATTGCTACCCCAAGAAAAAATTGTTGGCTACCCGAAAAAATTTTTGGTTAAGAAAAAAGTACACAGATGGTCAAAATCTAAAGGGAAGGGTTAAAATCACATGGGGTTGTTTAATTAGTAGCCATCATGTGTCTATTTATTATTGGTATTCACAATTTGTTTCCTCACCACTTAGTCACTCTATAAAACTCACAAAAAGTAAAGGCTTACCCTTCAAGCCTTATTCTCATTCTCTCTGTGTAAACCCAAAATAAACACTTTGTCTTTTTTTTTCTTTTTTTTTTCTTCACCTCTTGTAGCAGACTAAGAAGCTTCTTAATGAAGTTATGTTTTCATTTTTCTTGACATTTATTAAAATTTATTATAAAAAATATTATCAATATTTTATTTTGGCTACCTCAATATTTGTTTTCTGGTTCCGCCCCTGTACGTACTCCCTAGACTACGTCCAGTCTACGAATCCTCGCATGCTTACCAACAAGTTCTTAAATGAAAACTCATATTCAGTAAATAATATCATCAGAAACAATATTATAACATCCATTCAAAACCATTTTCATAAATATATGGCAAACATAATCATTTATCAAATATTTAGTCTCGCAAATAAAACGGTCGACTTATTCCATTTCAAATAACTAAATCAATTCAACAACATAAGCCGATATCAAATATCAAAACAGATCAAATGATGCAACATGCCATCATGAGATTTCACCATGCACTTAAAACCATTTAAGAAAACCTTATTAAACCATGCTCTTAAATTCAATATTTATAAAACATTAGAGCATTTTTCAAAACATTTTTCTTAATGAAATGAAGATAGCTACTAAGCACTCACAATTCGGGAGGTTCGTATACTCCCGTTAATTTCCTTGCGGTCGTAACGACGTACTTAAACCCCCTTTGAATTTGAATCCTAAACATTTAGGAGTACAATAAACTTAGAACAAATAATGGCATTAAAGTTCTAGACAACTCTATTTTATAACAAAAACCTAGTGTGGGGACACATCGGAAAAACAGTCACATCTTGCTCGATCCTTTACCAAATCATACGAAACCACATCCATTTGAAAGACAATTCATTATACTAAAATTTATTCCAATGAACCATCCTCAAATTCCTCCTCCATCATAATCAAATTTCAGGTTGATTCAAAAATAGTTTAAAAGTGTCATGTTTTTAGGTGAAAACTGTGCAGCTATAGAAACGACCATTTTTTCTATCTTAGACTTAAAATCTCAACTCGATTCCTTCTACAAAGTTATAGAGGACTCAAAACCCTACAAGATGTAGACAGAGTTATACCCCTCGAAAAATATAGCTAGAATGAACTAATACAACATGGTTCTGTCATTTTCAGATTTGCGAAGCTTGGGGAAAATGAGCATAACTCAATCAATATTCAACCAAATAAGGCGAAACCAAAACCAAATGAAAACTAATCCATTGAGCTAAAAGTGATTCCAATGAATCCACATCAAATTCGCACTATAACCATTTCAAATTTAACCTCAAAGTCAGTTTTCCAGTTTTGGATCTCAAATCAGTGACATTAACTTCCGAGTCTCATATCTCCCAATTCAAGCAAAATTAGTAAAAAGAGCATTTGACAAAGTTTGAGCCAAATTCAATTTTATATAACACTGCCAAGTTTCATAATTTTTCAATATCGTTTACTACCTCAAAAGTTTTGAAAACAGAACCTGCAGAGTATCCTCAAACCCTCAAAATTTTCTATCGTTAAGTTTTAAGCTCTAATCTTATTGTAAATTATTAATTCATAACTCCTAACACTAGATCAAGCCAAAAAGACTTACTTCCATCCTCTCAAGTTGTAAACACAATCTCTCAACATCAAATTCAAGTTCTAAGAACATAACATATGTATTTTCCTAACTTACAACTTTAGAAAGTAGAAACCCATCAAATTGAGCTAACACATTTCAATACCATTTCACTTCATTGAAACTCAACTTTACAAAACTTATGTATTGCCTAAGCAAGTAGTTCTCAAATTATAGATTGGATTTTTAAGTCAAAATTCATAACATAAAAGCCATGAGAAGTTCTACTTACCAAGCTCCAAAACAACAAGCTCCATTTGAGTTTCTCTACCAATTCACCCTTGTCGAAATGTTCGGGTCTGGGAACCCTGTCGAAACGACGTTGGAAATGGAGTCGCCACTAATCTTTTTTCAAAGGTTTGATTAGCCACCTAATCAGTCTAATGAGGTCCGATGCTTGGCATGGGACCCACAAAACCTATGGGTCCGGTCTTGTTACCTAGACCTAGGTTCGGGAGTCGTTTACGCCCGGGGAATGATCGGCACCCCCGGCACGCCCGTCAAGTGATGGTACCTCTAAGCCAAACTAGATCTAATTGTGGGTCAATAACAAAAGGTTGCTTTTAGTATGCTTTTTAAAGGAAATGGTGATTTTACTTTTTCAAATCTTATTAATTCCTAGAAGGGAAACTACGAATGCTTAATGATGCATGAATTGGTGAATTTTAATTTATCAATAAACAACCGTATACTTGAAATTAACTCAAGACCCTTCCCATGCATTATGGGGGTATCTCGAGAATAACTGATCGAGCCAAAAAAGACCCTATTTTTATGATCATTTTCCTATGCTTTTTACTATTTTTATGTGTATTTTAACCCTATTTTATGAGTATTTGTGTTTTTAGGACTTGAAGAGAAGAAAAGTGGAAACTTGTTGTTTTTCACTATTTTTGGAGCTAAATTGATGACTTTTTACTCAAATATGGACTAATCAATTTTGAGTATGGATTTGGAGATTCGAAGTTCGCGATTGAAGATAATTTGAAGATTTGAAGACTTTGAAGAATTATTTCAAGGAGCAAGAATTGAAGATTGGAGCTTAAATTGCGAAGGATTGAAGACAAGCCATGAATAAGCCCTTAAGCTTTGGTATTTTTGGATATTTTATATGGGAAAATACTCAGCCCATATAAGTCATTAATTGGAATTAAAATCCCAATTAATGAGTCCTATATCCAAGGAAATATCCAAATCCCGTAGATTCCCGATTCTAGTCCTAACAGGATTAGGATTCAGCGCAGTTTTGGTAGAAAAATCATAACTTTCTGCTCAGACCTCCGTTTGAAGCCCATGAGTACTCGTTGGAAAGCTAACTCCGAGATCTACAACTTTCCTTTGAAGTCCAATACCAAGTCCTGCCGTTTTCAAGCCCAAAAATGCCGTCGAAGTCCCTGCACGAAATCAGGATTTTTTCAGGATCCTATTTTAACTTGGATTCTACTCTAGGAAGACTTTTAATCCAACTTGGAGTCTAAGTTAGACCCAAAACCGACTTAGACCCCTTTCCAAGTTAGGATTGGAATTCCTAGGGTTATTTCCACTATAAATAGCCACCCCCTGTAACACAAATCACATACCTTAACACATATAATTTTCTCTTCTTCTTTTTCTCTTCTAGTTCTAGTTTTTCTTCTAGTTTTAGGGCTAGGGTGCCGCACCCCCCTCTTTGCATAGAGAGGGGCGGCAACCCTAGGTAATTCAAGAGGAGGATTTCGCCCCAAAGTTCTGTAAGTTTTCTTCTTATTCTTTGGATGCTCACTCAATTCATGAGTGAGTAATCCTTTTCTTTTCTACAATGTAGAATTTAACTGATCTCTTGACTTATATCATGGTGAGATTTTGTGCTTATATATGAAAATTGTTAGAGTATTCCTTTGATCTCTGTTTTAATTCTATGTTGCTTGTTTTGATGGATTGGGTCGACACTTTCTTGATAAATTGAGTTAGCATTGGCTAGATCAAGTCGAGGATTAATAGTCTAGGCTTGGTTGTTTGTAGCAATTGGTTGAGAATTAACCACTCCTTCCAAGGGAGATAAGGGACAATGAGTGAGAAATTGCTCTTTGTGCTTGTATAAATTGCTAGTTCTTAATGCTTTGTTTCCTGGTGAATCTTTAAGCCTTAACCTTTAATTGATTTGTTAGGAAGTAAAAGGGGTAATTTAAGCCTTAACCGGTAATCTTATCTAATTAAGGTGATTTAGGATTTAATTCCAACAAGCTATTCTTTGTTTTCATAATTTTTAGATATCAATGATCCATATTATAATTGTCAAGAGGGATATTAATTCTATGTTGGAGGTTTTTATCAATTATTTTCTTAGTTTATTTACTGCTTTCTTATTAATTGTTTTCTTTAATTTTCTTGATTGCTTTCTTAGTTAATTTTAATTGTTAGTTTTAATCCCCTGTTTCTAAACAAAACTCTTAAGGAATTTTTAGTAAAAGTTAATCTTGGATAAAGTCTATTCCCCTTCCCTGTGGGATCGACCCCTGCTTGCCCTATCTACTTAGTTAGGATTTAGTGGGGATTATTTTTATGATTGCTGACGACCGATCAATAACTCAATCTCGGAGCGGGAACCAAGAATTCGTACCCGAGTACATTTACTTGGAACCCACCCGTCATAGTAAAATAGGGTTATTTACTGACTCTGATTTGGCTAATTCACATGAATGGCATTTAAAATGCATGAAGATCATTTTTTATCTATATGCATTAACACAAGTCTACCCAAAATCAATTCCATGAGCCCTTCCCACGCATTATGGTGGTATCCACGGAAGAGACCGGTCTAGAAAGGACTCCCGGAAGTTTGTACCCGAGTACATTTATCCGAAAGGCCTTTCATCTCGGCAAAAGACAAATGTTAATACATTTTAAGCATAACCAAAGTGACATACAATATAAATGATATGGATGCATGATTATTCATTAATTTTACAACTAATTACTAATTATTACAAATTCAAAGGCTTTTTCAAAGCCAAAGGTAGATCAAAGGAACAAAAGACTTAGAAGGAAATGGAGGCGTAAAGGTCAATTGGACAAATCCAGGGACACTTCTGCACATAAAGCAAGCAATTAGCAACATTCAGGGTTCAAATAGCAAGAATTAAATGTCAAAAATATGAATTAAGCACCCAATTGCACAATCATAACATCAATTTCCACAATCAAGGAGTAAACTGCATCCAAAATCAATAAAATCCCCAAAGCAAGGGCCAAATTGCACTTAATCAAGCAAAAAATCAAATCAGGGCAAGACAACACAAATTAAAAAATAAATTCCTAAATCAGGGGTGAAATTGAACTAAATACAAATAATGCCTCAAATCAGGGACCATGCTGAAAAAGGAAAGAAAGTGATGTCTTTATGTGAACAAAATGAAACATTCCAAGCACTTAATTGAACTCAAACACAAGTATGAAATTTTACAGGGCACTAAAACACCAATTACCAATAATTGGATTCACCCTTCTCTTAGTTAAATAAGTTTAAAAGAACAATTAAGTTTTTAAGATCAAGTTTTAATTCTCAAACCAAAATCAATTCCAAGAAATTCAATAATCCCTCCTTGAATTGATTCTTAATTCTAAGAAATGAAATCCTTAATTTCAAAGCCTAGATTTTTTTAAAATAAAAATCAGCTTAATATGATATGGAAATCAATCAACAAGCTAACCTCCATTTTAAGATTTTAAGCCTTAAATCAAAGCTTCATTTTTATACTCAAAAATCAATTCAAAAGTGATTTTGAACCCATCTTGAAATCAACTATGTTTAAAGATCAAAACTTGAAGATAAAAACTTGATTTTTCTTTTTCAAAGTTAAGTTAAAAATAAAAGAACTCAAAAGTAAATCTCAACCATCTCTTTTATTCATTTCATCACATTTAAGCAAACCAAAGTCACAACTTTATCATAAAAACCAACACTTGAACCAATATGAACCAATAAATCATTAACAAAGAGAAAAAAAACCTTTTTTTACAAAACCCTTTTTTTACTAGGCTTTGTTCGCTACAACTTATATTTCAAAACCCTTTCCTCCCTTTCACGAACTCATCTCCTTCCTCGACAAAAAGCTTCCCCTTCCTTCAACCCGAAACCCTAGATCTGGTTTCCTCGCCGGTGGTTCTTTGCTCCGATTCAAGAAACCCCAATACCCTCCTTTCTTCTACCAAATCTAGACCTATCTCTCAAACTTTTGAACCCCCCGTCGAAACCAACAGATCCTTTCAGAAAAATAGAGAAAAGAAAAGCTTCAAATCGCTTGGAAGCGAGATCGATAAAAGGCAAAGTGATCTTGAGCCAATCCCCCTGGATTTACTCTTCAAATCACTACCAAACCCTATACTTTCTAATCTCGTCCCTTTTTTGAATACCACAGAGAATGCTTTGAGAAAAATTAGTTTTTCTTTGCTTCTCCTTCCTCAAATTCCAGTCTCTCTGTGTGTGTGTCTGTGACCCCCCCTTTTTTCAGCGATTTCTCTCTTTTATATACCTCCTGGGTCCGATCCCTATCCTCTCCCTCTAACTGAATTTTTTGTCTTCTTGTATGAGTCATCAAATGCAAAGAATCTCCCACTAATTTCAATTGACAACCGGGGATAAGGTAAAAAAAATCGGATCTCCTTTTGTATATTTCTGGAATTTAGTATTTATCAATTTTGTTCTTGATGTTTTATCAATTTTGTCCCTTTCTGGTTGTTGAGGGAAGGGATTGGCGGCTATGAATGGGCGAGTGAGCTGGCAAGAGGGGTAGGTAAAAGGAACCTTCCCTCAGGTATCTTCTATTTTTAGTTGAGCCCTTGAGATTTTTAATGTTGCCCATTTTGCTGGACTGCTACTTTACCTGCCCTTGAACTTCTGCCAGTAATTTGTATGACTATTTGCGAATTTGTCATGCTGTCTTCAATCATGTGGCTTGCTCGATTTGATGCTTGCATTGTATCATTACCCCAAAACAGGCTCCTTTGTGCAACTGCCCCTCATGCCTAATTGATCTTCTTGACCTTTCCCTTTGTTGGATTAAATTCCCTCTGATGAGACTTGAAGATGCTTTGTGTTGCCTTGGCCTTGATCGAATAGCTTATCGAAGTGCGTGATTTGCTGCATTATGATATTCTGTGGACTTGGATCTTGTTGTTGTTTAATGCTTCTACTTAGTTAAATTGCTTGCTATTTTGCCCCTTAGCTGTATTCTGCTTGATGTAGCTCAACCCTTTGTCTTTGACAATTCGGTTACTCCATATTTTATATGTACTGAATTCACTTGCAGTTTACACGTTTCCATTTTACATTTCCTTGTTGCTTTGAATTACTGTGTTCACTGCTTGTGAGTGTAATACTTGTAACTGATTTTGGATGGCCTATGATTTCTGCAAATTGATGTCCCCTGAATTTCCTGTTTGAAATTGTAAATCTTGCTCGAATTCTGTTTTGCCATTATTGCCTTGCATTCTTTGCTGGTTTGCCTGTTTGATGAGATGCCTTGAATGGTGCCATGATGCTTAGCCCTTGATGTTCCCTGCTCGCTTGAATGCTTATGAGATTGTCCATCCTGCATTTGTCATTATTAGTATTCTTTTCTTGCTTGGTGATCTGCTGCATGTCATAGTTGAAAGGCTCTACTTGTTATTTAAGGATCAAGAATTGATCTTGAATCCTTTTCCCAGTTCAGCCGAGAGCAAAGCTATTCCTCATGCCTTCTTGTTGCTTTTCCTGCATGTGTTCTGCTGTGGAGATCTTTATTGGCTCACTTCTTGTATTCCCCTTGCCTTGTGCTTCTAATCTCATTGTTTTCCTCATCATTCCTCTCATGCACAAGCCTGCACATGAGGTCTTCTAAAAGATCTTCAACGCTCGGGTGCATGTTTGTTTGACAGCCATTGATTGCTTCTTTACCTTGTTTGATGTTTCTGTTTGCACATTTGGTATCTCCATTAGCCTTGATTCAGGCCTACACCAATTGATGGTGATTGGTCTCGGGCTTGGGAGAAACATTCCAGTTCGCACATTTTTCCGCTAACCTGCAGGACTAAAATGCAAGCCATCTAATGCTTTGCTATGATCCCAAGTGTGATGCAAGGAAAGAAGATGGGTGATTCAAGCAAAGGAAAACCTAAAAGCAAAACCCATTTCCTGACTTTACACAAATAGCCTCTGTACCGTGAACAAGCAGGAATGTTGATTTGTTACCATTGGACTACTAGTGTATACAAACTTCCCTTTTTTAATCTTTCAACTTTTTGCAATTTTTTTTGGGTTTTGTAATTATGCAAATGTATCCAAATGCTCTAATGTTACCTACTACACTATGTATTAAAAATGCTTAATGGAATAAAAATTGCCTTCCTTTTTTTATTATGTCCAACAATGGATCCTAACTAAAATTGCTAGTTACCCTTAACCAAAAAAAAATGCCAACACAAAGACTATATGTGAATATGACTAATGCAAATAATATGTGAATTAAATTAATCTAACTTATCCTAATTTGTGAATTAAGAAATATATTAACCAAAAGCAATAATACTAAAATAGAATTAGACTATAAAATATGCATAATTATCAAAAGTGCACATTTAAGAATTTGATTTTTTTCCAAATGCAATATAGGTGATCAAACTGGATTGTCTAATCTAAACTAAAATGGAATTAAAAGGATCAAAGAAAGAAGAAGAAAAAACCCGAGTATGCAAAATGATCAAAATGCCCCTGGATGTGCAAAAATGACCAAAATGCCCCTGAATGTACAAAAATGACCAAAATGCCCCTGAATATGCAAAAATAACCAAAATGCCCCTGAATATGGAAAAATAACCAAAATGCCCCTGAATGTGCAAAAATAATCAAAATGTCCTTGAATGTGTAAATGACCAAAATACCCTTGAATATGCCAAAATGACCAAAATGCCCCTGAGTGTGCAAAAATGACCAATTAAGAAATAAGTTGATTTAATTCATGGTCATAAGACAAAAATGGGTGTCTACAACCCTCATTTTTGCAGCTCCTTTCTCAAGGATTCTCTTAAAAATGTCAAGCCCCTTTTATGCAAATTGGCTTGGAGAACACATAGAGAAGAGTATGGGTTGTCTAAATTCTAACTTGCATGTTGAATTCTAGGTGTGGAGGATGCACCATGGGTGAAACTATGGAGGATTTAAGAGAAAAAAAAAGGAAATAAAAGGAATGAAGAAGATGGGTGACGGTTGCCCCCACTTTTAATGGCTTCTTCTTTCTTTCTTTTTTTGTGCTATAGGTATATTTGCCAACATAGCCCTTAACATTGTATCATCTTTCAATTTAGTCCTTCAACAAACATAATTAAATCCACTTGCTTCATAATTTTCTGATTTTCTTATTTTCCCAATAATATTCTCATATTTTATTTATCCATAAGTGAATGGATTTCTCCATTAGATATTCAAATTTTCTTTTTAGCATGCACATCATCTAAATTGTAGCTCTTTCATTTTAACTCCTCTAACAATTACAAAGCTATACCAAATTTGCTTGATTTGGTCGCTGTGTTACAACTTTAGCACCTTGGCATCACCTATAACAAGTGTGATGAAGAAGAATCCACCATTCAAATGGGTTCCAAAACAACAAGAAGCATTTGAGACATTAAAGACTAAGCTTACTAATGCTCCTTTGCTTGTTTTGCCTACTTTATCAGTACTTTTGAGATTGAATGTGATGCATCAGGTGTAGGTATTGAAGCGGATTTAATGCAAGGAGGGAATCCCATGGCATATTTTAGTGAGAAATTGAATGGGGCTGCATTGAAGTATCTAACCTTTGATAAGGAGTTGAATGCATTTGTGCGTGCATTGCATGATGTATGATACAAGAAAGTTAACATGAAAGGCTCAAAGATGACTTGTGATTGGAAGCCTGGAGATTGGGTGTGATATTTTCTAAGGAAAGAGAGGTTTCCTGAGAAGAGGAAATTCAAGCTTTTACCCCGCAGTGATAGACCATTCCAAGTGTTGGAGAGGATCAACAACAATGCCGACAAGCTAGATCTTCCTAGTGAGTATGGCAACATAAGTGGTTTTTTTAATGTTGCTGATTTGTCTTTGTTTGATAATGATGCAGATTTGAGGACAAATCCTTTTCAACGGGAAGGGGATGATGCGCCCAAGGCTTATCATGGACTTGAAGACAAGCATGGAGAGCAAGGAGAGGATGTTCAAGGGCTGCAAGGAAGCATGAAGATTCATGGAGACCAAGGAGATGTTGATGATCATGTTCCAAGCACCAAGAAGATGCCAGTTGATCCATTAAGCTTACCTAATGGGCCAATGATAAGAGCTAGAGCTAAGAGATTCAAGGATGCACTTATGGGCCTTGTTCGAACTCATCTTGAAGATATGAAGATTATTGAAGTTCAATTGAAGATTTTTGAAGATGATTTGAGCATGAAGAAACCACTTGAAAACAAGTTTCTTACCTTGCTTGCGATTGAGACCTAATTGGGCTTGTTTAGGTCTAATCGGCCTTATTCAATCTTAGATTAGTTTATCTTTATGTTTAGATGACATTAGGATTGGGCCTTGTTTGACTAAGTTCAATCCTTGTTTAATTATGCTTTGTTATTTATTTTTCCTAGTTGGACTTGGACTAGTTTTCCTTGTCTTTTATTTTGGGCTTGTAAGGCCTTATAGCCGCCCATACTTCTTTAGGATTAGGTTAAGGACGTCCCTTACCTCTATATAAGGGATCCACATCATCTAGTGTAAACCAAGTTAAGTTTATCAATCAAAGAGAGAGTTCTTTTGAGAATTTAGTTTCATTGTTTTAGTTTGAGCATACTTAGCATCTCTTCAATCTTGTAGAATCCTAGCAAACAATTAGATAGTGATTATCTAGTTGTGTTTCTTGTGATCTTAGGTTGTCAATTGCAGGTCTAATTGATCATCTAGGGCCAACGAAAGAAGATTGGATCTTTGGGAAGACTATTGATTTCATCAAGTCTAGAAGTTGGAGTTTCAAGTTTGATCTTTGGAGGAATTTAAGGGTAGATTTGAATCTATTATAAAAGCTAGATGAAGATGGTTTGAAGATCTTAATTTTTTATTAATCTGATGTAGTGTATACATACAAATACAAGATACAAACTGATCTCATATCTATACAAGATTTAATTTTTGAAATTTGAACAAAGATTAGTTATTTGAATTTTGAAACTTGGCTAACTAAATCTGTTAGGATTTCTGATTTGATTGAATATGCTTTATATCTATCACAACTAGATTTGTATCACCCTGCTTGCCCTATCTACTTAGTTAGGTTTTTGTGGGGATTATTTTTATGATTGCTGACGACCGATCATAAATTTTGGCGCTGTTGCCGGGGAAGGAAGGAAAAGTTTGAAGATTTAATTATCTCAAGAATTTTTTCTTACTTTTACGTTTTTTACCAAAAAAAATTTATTTTTGTGTTAAAAAAAAGTTTAAAAAAAAAATCTCTTTTGTTTTTGCGTTAAAAATTTTTTTGTTTCTTCTTTTTGCGTTAAAAAAATTTGTTTTAATTTTAATTTTTGTTTAAGAACTTTTACTACTAATTTTTCTTCTTAGTTTTGTTTTGGTTTTTCTAGGAAGTTGCATGCCAAATACAAGAAGTAGTGGTATAGAAGATTTCGAATTTGATCCTGAGCCAGAAAGAACACTATTTTTACTAAGGAATGAGAGATCAAGTCGACAACAAGAAGAGGAGTCATCCAATTCGAGTTCTCAATCTAGTTCTCCTAAATCAACTACCTCTTCAACATCATCAGAAGACATGGCAAACGACAACGATCCTAAAACTCTGAGAGAGCTTGCTGCACCAAACGTCACTACATAACGTTTAGCAATTCGATACCTAGATACGGCTGGAACCTTTGAGGTAAAATCCGGATTTATTCAGATTTTACCCAAATTTTATGGTCTGCCTGGAGAAGATCCTCACCGACATCTTACAGATTTCCAGATTGCCTGTGCATCTACAAGTATTCAAGGTATTCCTGAAGTTCAATTCAAGCTAAGAACTTTTCCGTTCACTCTTGTGGACCGTGCAAAAGATTGGTTGTACCTCTTACCTACTGGTTCAATCACCTCTTGGACGAGCCTTAAGAAATTGTTCTTGGAAAAGTACTTTCCTGCTCATAAAGTATCAAGTATAAGGAAGGCGATTTGCGGAATTAAGCAACGCCATGGAGAAACAATGCATGAGTATTGGGAACGTTTCAAGACACTATGTGCGAGCTGCCCCAATCACCAAATCATTGAACAATTGCTGATCTAGTACTTCTACGAAGAATTACTATCGTTTGACAAATCTTTCATAGATTCTGGAAGTGTAGGAGCTTTCATAGACAAGACTCCCACCGATGCTTGGACTTTAGTAGAAAATATGGCTGCAAACACTCAATAGTTTGGATCTCGAGAAGACTATGCATCAAGAGAAGGCAATACAAGAAGAATCAATGAAGTCTCTACCCATTCCACCTCATTGGAGCAACAATTTCAAGAAACAAATCAACAAATCGCTATGCTCACTGATTTGTTCAATGCGAATTTTTAAAGTGTGCCTAAGGTTTGTGGTATTTGTACATACACTACACTGATAAGGGCCCTTCTTTGGAACATAACACTCAAGAAGTTAATGCTGTGGGAATGCAAGGAGCATATCAAAGGAAGCTTGAACCCTACTCAAATCCTGGATGGAGAGTCGAACAACAAAGTCAGCAATATGGGAACCAAGGTAACTATTAAGGAAGGCCAATGAATTTTCAAAGGCCTAATTTTCAACAATCTTCACAAGTTTCCATCGAGATGCAACAAATGAGGGAAGCTATGGAGATGATGAGGAAACAAATTAGTCAATTGGCTAGTTACATGAGTGATCTCAAGACACAAGGTCAATAAAGGATCCCATCACAACCAAAGGTACCTCCTAAAGAGAATGTAAGTCCAATTACTTTGAGGAGTGGAAAAGAGTTGGAAGAACCCTATCCAACCCATGCCGCACAAGATGAATGAGAGTCGAGCTACACCAAAGAAGAAAAATTGCAAATGCCTAACAAAAAAATCAAGATTGAAGATGAACCCATTCTTATTGAAGCTGTTAAGGATGGAGAAAAAATACAAGGAGACTGCCGCTGTCAAGCCTAAGGATTCAAAGGCACAACTTACTTTTCCATCGAGATTGAAGAAGTCAAAGAAAGAAGATGATGATCAAGATATTTTGGAGATAATTCGAAAAGTTGAGGTCAACATCCCACTTCTTGATGCCATTCAACAAATTCCAAATTATGCAAAGTTCCTTAAGCAACTTTGTACCAACAAGAAAAGGTTGCAAGCTAAGGTAAGTATGGGAGCTAATGTTTCTGTTGTGCTTCAAAAGAGTTTACCTCCTAAGTGCAAGGATCCATGTACGTTTTCTATTACTTATTCTATTGGAAGGAGTATTATAGAAAATGCTATGCTTGATTTAGGTGCTTCTTTGAGCGTAATGCCTTATTCTTTCTATAAATCTTTGAATCTTGGTCCTTTGAAAATATTGACGTTATTCTGCAGTTAGCTGATGGATCTTTGGTTCACCCCAAAGGTGTTCTAGAGAATGTCTTAATTAAAGTTGAGCATTTGATTTTTCCAATTGACATCTTTGTTATGGAGATGGAGCATTCGAATGATCAATGTCCTCTTTTGTTAGGAAGACCTATCCTATGAACTTTTCATACCAAGATCGATGTATACAATGGTTCATTGACCATGGAATTCGATGGCGATGTTATCTACCCTAGAATTTCATTTAAATTACCTTTGAAATCTAACGATTTTGTTTGAATTGTAAAGTCTAAATGGGTTAAGAAAGGAGCAAGTGAAGAATCTTCATTGATGACACCTGATCAGATTTTCAAGTGGAGGCAAAAGATGTACACCATTCAACAACACAACGAGGAGAATTTTTCTCAATATTGGGAGAGATTCAAGAAGCTTTGCGCCGATTACCCTCAATATGGCTTTAGCAAAGAACGTTTGGTCGGATACTTTTATCAAGGATTAAGAGTCTTTGATCAAATGGTTGTTGATACACTTACTTCAATCCCCTTGCTCGATAATACCCCAGCTGAAGTATACTTGGTATTGGAAACTTTTGCTCAAACGCTAAGTTTTCTAATTCCAAGAGTTCCACCCATCCCAGAAGACTAACAATTCAAAGCCACAAAGAAAGGAGTAAAGAACGGAAGCCAACACACCAAGGGATGCGACGCAAGGTCACCTCTGAGCCAACCTAGCAAGCTTGGTCGGCTGTTGCCCGGCCATGCCCGAGCCAAGCCAGCATGCTAGGCCGGCTATGGCCCGGCCATCCTCACATCAGGCCCGGCCAGGACCGGTCACCACCGCTCCATCCGCGAGCCAAGCCTGGTCAGAGCCGGCCATTACCGTGCCAGGATCGGCCACCCATGCATCCATCACCGCGACACCACCAGCCACCTCCGTGCCACGACCGGCCATGCCTGCATTAGCCCGCGCCACATCCAAACCAAGCCCGGTCAAGCCCGTGCTACCACCGGCCATCTACGCACTGCCACCTCTAAATTGTGTTTCATACCCTTTGATGATTTCAAATCTTGATAAAGTTCAACTTGAAGTTATCAAAGCCATCAATGATACCCTCATGATCATTGTGGACTTGTTGAAGGAATACGTCAAAAGTTCCTTCACCCTTGAAGAATAATTTCTTTAAGGCAGTCTAGCCAAAGACCTTAAAGAAAGGCGCTTATTGGGAGGCAACCCAATATTCTTACTAACCCTTACTTTTTCTTTCTTTTATTTTTCTTTTTCTTTTTAGGATTTCATATTGAGGAAACAAAAGATGAAGCAAATGGAGCTTACGTTCTTGGACATTGCAAAAAGAGATCGAATGGAGCTTATGCTTAAAATAGAGAAGCTTTCTTGCATTGTTTTTCTTTGATTGATTATTGCTTCTATTGCTTGTCTATTCCTTGATTTGATTAGTTTTTTGCATTTATTAGCACATTTATTTAATCAATCACACTTATGAGGGACACAACACATAATTGCATATGATTTTTTTGTTAAAATTCATACATTGAGGACAATGTGTCTTTTGATTATGATTGTTGAATGCTTAGAACTTTTAAGAATGCTTTATTCATTGATTGATTTTTAGCATGTCATTTTATTTCTTAGAATTAGGTATAATTAGAGTTTGTGATATGAACTTATTTATTTATTGCTTCTATAATTATCTAATTCAAGAACTTGTGTTTAATCTTGTTGAAATTACAATTATGAAAGTATGTTATAGAAATGTCAAGAACAAGTGTGGGGGACTACTTATGAAAATGGTAGTTAAAAAATCTTTAAAAAAAAAGTGTTTTCATGATACAGGAGAAGAGATATTTCTAATCTTTCCACTGTCACTCTTTAAAAAAAAACATGCGTTAGTAACCTTGAAAGAGATTAAAGACATGGAATTGCGGAAGTATTGTCCCTCTGAAAAAAAAAGAGTGTTAGTAACCTCAAAGTAAAAAGAAAAGGGAGTTACTAACCCAAATCAAGAACACTTCAAGGTTAGTAACCTTATTTTAGTTAAAAAAATTACCCTTAAAAATCTATTATAACCCACGAAAACATAAATTTGTATCCATGATATTATTTTCCTTTGAGTAATGGAGATAAAGATGAAAACATAAGCTTATGGTAAGTAGTGGTTATAGGATGTGAGCAATGATGAGTGATTAGAACTACTTTAATTATGGTTACTTAAGAATAAAGATGCTTGTTATTTCTTGATCTTTTGAATTGAGTGCTCTTATTATTCTTTGTTGTTCTGATTTCATGATTACATTGATCCTTGATATATGTATGCATTCAAAATTGATTTCTTAAAAAGAATGGTTTTTATTTAATTTTTGTTTTCATAGTTTTCATAGACTAGTTTGCTAAGGACTAGCAAAGATTTAGTGTGGGGGAAATTATGATCGAGCCAAAATTAACCCTATTTTTATAATAATTTTCCTATGCTTTTTGGTATTCTTTTGTGTGATTTAAGCCTATTTTATAAGTATTTGTGTTTTTAGGTCTTGAAGACAAGAAAAGTGGAAACTTGTTGTTTTTCACTATTTTTGGAGCTAAATTGATGACTTTTGTCACAAATATGGACTTAACAATTTAGAGTGAAGATTTGGAGATTCGCAGTTCGTGATTGAAGATTTATTGAAGATAATTTGAAAAATTGAAGATCATTGAAGAATTATTTCAAGAAGCAAGAATTGAGGATTGAGTTTAAATCGCGAAGGAATGAAGATAAGCTATGGAGAAGACTTTGAAGACATGAACTTTTGAATATTTTATATGGGTTAATATTCAACCCATATGAAACCACAATTGGAGTTAAAATTCAAATTGGTGCCGCACAAGCCCAAGAAATATTCAAATTCTTGCAACCCTTTCCTCTTTGGATTAGGATTCTGTGCAATCTTGGTAAAAAGGCCATAACTTTCTACTCAAACATCCAAATAAGGCGTGTGAGTAAGAGTTGGAAAGAGGACTCTGAGATCTACAACTTTGCTTTGAAACCCAAAGCACAGTTCTACCATTTTCAAACCCGAAATTTCTGTCGAATATACATGTTAGGGTTTCCCTAGACCAATTATCTAATTGAGAATAAAATATTAAATTCATTTTTTAAATCGAGGATCCATAGTTAATTTGATTGATTTCTACCATTGGAGAAGAAGTATGCTTTCTTATTATTGTTTTCTTTGTTAATTGCTATAGTTTAGATTTAATTTACTTTGCTTTTTGTTTAGTTTAAATTGCTTTTCTTTATAATTGTTATTTTTAATCCCTTGTTTTTTAGTGATTCTTACAGAAGATTTTATATTTGGATAAGTTTATTTCCCTTCTCTATGGGATTCGGCACCTGCTTGCCCTATCTACTTAGTTAGGTTTTTGTGGGGATTATTTTTATGATTGCTGACGACCGATCAACCTTTGAAGTTATACAGTGACTCTTAACTTGTTGTACAACATGTTTTGGGAAAATTTTGAAGTAAAAGAGCCAAGCCTAGTGCAATACCACCAGAAAGTACAGACCCTGTTGAGCAAATTCAAAAAGATAGATGATCGAGTCAAAAACAACCCTATTTTATAGTTATTTTTTTATGTTTTTGGTTGAATTTATACTCTAATATGCCTTATTTTTTTAATATTTGTGTTTTTGAGTCTTAAAGAGATGAAAAGTGAAAACATACTAATTTTCACTATCTTTGGAGCTATTTTGATGATTTTTGACACAGATATGAGCAAAGTAGTTTTGATTGAAGATTTGAAGACTTGAAGTTCAAGATTGAAGATCAATTGGAGTCAATTTGAAGACATGAAGATCATTTATGGGAGATTCCAAGGAGAAAGAACTAAGGATTGAGTTTAAATTGCGAAGGAATGAAAATATTCTTTGAAGAGACCTTGAAGAAATGGATTCATGAGTATTTTGCATGGGATAATAACCAGCCCAGCTGAGCCCACAATTGGAGTCAAAGCCCCAATCTGTGCTGCACAAACCTTGTGAAATATCCAATTCCCGCAATACTAGTCCTAGTTGGATTAGGATTCTGCACAGCCTCGGTAAAACGGCCATAACTTTTGACTTAGACCTCCAAGGAGAGTTCTAGATCAACTTGGAGACCAAGTTAGAGCGAAATTCGGTCTAAGGGTTCTTTGAATCCTATTATGATTAGGATTAGAGTCTTTAAGGGTTATTTTCCACTATAAATAGCCACCTTAGGTCTAGGTTTTTATTGTATTGTATTGTAGAATTATTAGAATTGTTTGAAGACTTGGAGGATTGCTTGGAGTTGTCGGCCTTTTCCCCCTCTTCATCCTTAGATAAGTTTTCTTTATCTTTTGTTTGGCTGCTCACTCAATTTATGAGTGAGTAATTCTTTTCTTTTCTCCAATGTAGAATTTAATTGATCTCTTGACTTATATCATTGTGAGATTTTGCACTTATATATGAAATTGTTTTGGTTATTTCTTCTATCTCTGTTTGAATTCTATGTTTACTTGTTTTGATAGATTGGAGTCGACACTATCTTGATAAATTGGGTTAACATTAGCTAAATTAAATCTCGAAGGATCTTCAGATTTAATTGTTTGGTAGCGATTGGAAGCGAAGGATCTTCCTTCCAAGGGATTTAAGAATCATGAGATAATTTGATGTGATACACTTATTGTTTGTTGTGCTTGTTCATAATTTACTAGTTCTTAATGCTTTGTTCTTTTCAATTTTTAAACTGGATCAGGAATTAAATGTTAAGAATAAAAGGGAAAATTTAAACTGGATCAGTAAGCTTATCTAATTTGGTAATTTAGGATTTGATTCCAAACAAGCTATCCATTGTTTTCATGATATTTAGATATCAATGATCCATGTTATTCTTGTCAAGAGTGAAGTTAGTTCTATGTTAAAGGGATTTTTATTATAATTGTTTTCTTAATTTTTTTTATTGGTTACCTAGATTTACTTTTGTGTTTTTTCAATTTTACTCTCAAAATTCTCTTTATTTGTTTGATTATTTTTAAGCTAATTAATTAGAAAAAGAAGATAATCCTATCTCCCTGCCCTGACTATTTTTAGTTAGTAATTGTTGGGATTATTTTTATGATTTGTTGACGACCGATCAATTGAAGTTATATATGTCCCTGGAATAGATAATACTAGGGCAAATGCATTATCAAAACCAGCTTCCTCGAATTTGGCAGCCACCAGAGGAAAGGTATCCATGGAGTACATCGAAAATCCTCCATCTGTGAAGCCCATGCAAATATGCTATGTAGAGAAGGACATGGAACCTTCATGGAAGACAGAAATAGAGGAGCACCTCAAGGGAACGACTTAACCTTTGCCCCCGAAGCAGCAAATTGCCTTACACCGCCGTGCGGCCAGGTATGTGCTTGTTGACAATATGCTATACAGAAAATCTTTCACTCACCCACTGTTGAAGTGTTTAGATAATGAGGAAGAAAACTATATGCTGAGAGAAATACACGAGGGTGTTTGTGGAAATCACATGGGCAGCAAAACTTTAGAACAAGTCGCCTTACGGCAAGGATATTACTGGCCAACCATGAAAACAGATTCTCAGGCACTTGTTAAAAAATGTGATAAATGCCAGAAGTTTGCAAAAGTTCCAAGGCTTCCCACTAAAGAACTGAACATGGTCAACGCAGTATGGCCCTTTGCTATGTGGGGACTTGACATCATCGGCCCTTTTCCCCTAGCCCCAGGAATGAAGAAGTATGCCATTGTGGCGTGCAACTACATCACCAAATGGCCCGAAGCAAAAACCATTATCCAAGATCAACAAAGAAGCAGTAAAAGATTTCCTATGGAAGCATATTTTAACGCGTTTTGGCATCCCCAACGCTATAATTTCTAATAACGGGTACAACAACTTGTGGTGGTTCAGCAGAGAAAGCAGGTACAGGAGGTAGTGCCACTGAAGGTGGAGATGGAACATCAGGCAATTCCATCTTTCGTGCATCCCATTGTTGAGTTCCTTCAATTGAATTGACTCCATGTCCTTGTATGTTCTCATTCATATGTCTTTGAGGTACATATGAAGAGTTTTGGAAAAAGGCTTGCTGGATACTCATGAAGTCGGCAAACATCTTTGCTACATTTCCGCATTGAGCAGTTAACTCCTTCAACTCCTTGCGGATCTCTAATATCTCTCACTCCTTTGTTGTGTCAGCATCATTGGTTTCTGAATTGATGAATGTTCTCGGTTATGGTGTCGAGCAGCTTCCTTGCTTCTTCAGGGGTTTTGAGCATCAGGCTTCCTCGACTAGCAGCATCAACATAGGTCCGATCTTCATGGTTGAGTCCATCATAAAAGTTCTGAATCAAGAGTGCTTCATTAAGGTTGTGATATGGGCAACTTGCGCAGATCTTGTTGTACCTCTCCCAGTATTGGTGCCACTTTTCGTTGGGTAGTTGTTGACAATAGCTGATTCTTTTTCTGACATCAGCTCGTTTTGCTTCTGGAAACTATTTGTTCAAAAACGTTGTCTCCAATTCCTTCCATGTAGTTATGGATTTCGGCGGCAAACTCAGAAACCAGCTTTTTGCTTTTCCTTCGAGAGTGATTGGAAAAGTTCGAAGCTTGACTTGTTCTTCGGGCATCCCAGTAATTGCAGCACACTTGATAAAGAAACTTTGCAGGTGCTCATGAGGATTCTCATAGTGTTCACCTTGGAAAATTGGCAACATGCGGATCACTCCTGGCTTCAGTTCGTAGGACATATCCATTGGTGGATAATCAATGCAGAGGGATGGCACTTTACAATTGGAAGTCAACTCCCTTATCGAACGTGATTGCTCCATTGGATCTTCTTCTAGAAAAACAAAAACTCAAAGAAAAATTAGTAGTAACCGTTCTTAAACAAAAATTAAAAGCAGAAAAATAGAGGAAAATATTCTTTTTTTCTTTTTGAAAACGCATAACAAGAAAAGAAATTTTTTTTTTAAATAAAAACGCAAAAACTTTTTTTTTTTTAGAAAAACGCAAAAACAGAAAACAAAAAAATTTTTTTTTATATGACGCAAAAATTCTTTTTTTTTTCTTTTTCTTGACGCAAAACAAAACAGATTTTTTTTTTCAAAAACGCAAGACACACAACACAAATTTTTTTTTAATTAAAGACGCAAAGAAAAAAAATATTTTTTTCTTTCAGAATAAAACGCAGAGAAAACGAAAAACGCTAAGAAATTATTTTTTTTTAGGACAGAAACGCAGGGACTAAGAGAAAATCCCCAGGATTCGTCTTCAGATGAGTCTATTTTCCTTCCCCGGCAACGGCGCCAAAATTTATGATCGGTCGTCAGCAAATCATAAAAATAATTCCCCACAAAATCCTAACTAAAGTAGATAGGGTAAGCAAAGGTCGATCCCACAAAGAAGGTTGATAAACTTTATCCGAAAATACAATCCTTAAAATCTCTCAAAACAAAACACAGAAAGCAGAGATTGAAAGAAAGCAATTAAACAGAAAACAATTAAACTAGAAAACAAAGCAAAGTAAATTAAATCTAGATCTATGGCAATTAAGAAAGAAAACAATAATTAAAGCATACTTCTTCTCCAATGGTAGAAAACAATCAAATTGAATATGGGTCCTTGATTTAAAAGATGAATTCAATATTAAAATCCTTGATGATAACTGGTCTAGGAAAAACCTAACATGTTATTTAGATAAGATTACCGGTTAAGGCTTAAATTACCCCTATTGTTAACTTAACAAATCAATTACCGGTTAAGGCTTAAAGATTCACCAAGCAACAAAGCATTAAGATCAACTAATTTAATTAGTTCTTTCGCACATGCTTAATAAATAAAACCATACAACAACCAGATAAAAATCTGATCACTGGCATGCAAACCCAATTGAGCGTCTATTAAACGTCATCAACTCGCTACCAAACAATCAGAACTCGAGGGTTAACTGTTCCGCCTGACTTAGCAATAGATCTCTCAAATTATCTCTTTAGTGGCCACAATAAATCAATAAAAATCAAGATCATGGAATAAAACAGAGTTTAACATGCTATCTATCAAAAATAAAATACCAAATTATAAGCACAAAAATCTCACCATCATCAATTGATTGAATTCACCAAAGGATTAGAAGTATTAAGAATTTAGCTACTCATGGATTTGGGAAAATCCATGAGCGGCATAAGAGTACTTACAAGACTTGAAGGGGGGCGAAATCTCCTCTTGAATAACCTAGGGTTGCCGCCCCTCTCTATGCAAAGAGAGGGTGGAGCACCCTAGCCCTAAGAACTAGAAGAATAGAAATTATCTATGTGAAAAATATTTGGTGTGTGATTTGTGATACAGGAGGTGGCTATTTATAGTGGAAATAACCCTAGAAATTCCAATCCTAACTTGGAAAGGAGTCTAGGCCGGTTTTGAGGTCTAACTTGGACTCCAAGTTGGATTAAAAGTCTTCCTAGAGTAGAATCCAAGTTAAAATAGGATCCTGAAAAAATCCTGATTTCGTGCAGAAACTTCAATGGCATTTTCGGGCTTGAAAACGGCAGAACTGGGTCTTGGACTTCAAAGGAAAGTTGTAGATCTCGGAGTTAGATTTCCAACGAGTACTCATGGGCTTCAATCGGAGGTCTGAGCAGAAAATTATGAATTTTCTATCAAAACTGCTCCTGAATCCTAATCCTGTTAGGACTAGAATCGGGAATCTACGGGATTTTGATATTTCCTTGGATTTAGGAGTCATTAATTGGGATTTTAATTCCAATTAATTATTCATATGGGCTAAATATCTTCCCATATAAAATATCCATAAATACCAAAACTTAAGGGCTTGTCCAAGGCTTGTCTTCAATTAAAGCTCCAATTCTTCAATTCTTCCTCTTGAAATAAATCTTCATTCAAGTCTCCAATTTATCTTCAAATGGTCTTCAAATACGAACTTCGAATCTTCAAATCTATGCTCAAAATTGCTTTGCTCAAATCTATGTAAAAAGTCATCAAAATAGCTCCAAAAGTAGTGAAAAATAACAATTTCTCATTTTCACATCACTTAAAGACTAAAAACACAATATTAATAAAATAGCATATAATTAAGCATAAATAGCTCCAAAAACATAGTAAAATAGCCATAAAAATAGGGTCTAATTTAGCTCGACCATAATTTCCCCCACACTAAATCTTTGCTAGTTCCTAGCAAACTAATGCATAAAAACTAAGAAAACAAAAACAAAGACTAATGCAAATAAAGATTCCACTTTCGTAGGTGTACGGCGGCACTTAGCACGTGACGCAAGCCATTTAAACCTGAGACTAATAGAGGTACTCAGGAGGTGTTATGTCACCTGAGGGTTTACTTAACTAGGACGATACCCAGAAACATGTTTAAGACTAGACTCGATAGACTCATGGGTTAGTATAAAAAAACAGAACAAATTTTGTACAAATCTATGTTTAAATCCATTTTTTTTCAAAAATAAATTTTTAATGCATACACATATCAAGGATTAATGCAATCATGAAATCAAAATAACAGAGAATAATAAGAGCACTTAATTCAAAAGGTCAAGAAATAACAAGCATCATTATTCTTAAGTAACCATAATCAAAGTAATTCTAATCACTTACCATTCATCACATCCTATAACTACTTCTTTCCATAAGCTTATGTCTTCATCTTTATCTCCATTACTCAAAGGAATGCATATCACAGATACAAATCAAGGGTTTACGTGTGGGTTATAATAGTTTTTCAAAGGGTAATTGATTTTTAGAAAATTGAGGTTACTAACCTCGAAGTGTTCATGTTTTGGGGTTACTAACTCCCATTTTTGAGGCTACTAGTACTCTAGAAGGACTCCTTTTTTATTTTTTCAGAGGGACAATATTTCCGCAATTCCATGCCTCTTATCCTCTTTCCAAGGGTTACTAACTCCTTTTGTTTAAGAAAAGAGTGACAACAATGGATTGATTTTTTTTTTTTTATAAAGTATGCAAAAGTACCTCTTCTGCTCTTGCATGAAAGCACTTCTTTTTGAAAACATTTTTTTAACTACCCTTTTATATAAGTAGTCCCCCACACTTATTCTTGACATATCCATAACATACTTTCATAATTGTAATTTCAATAAAAATTAAACACAAGTTCTAGAAATAGATAATCATAGAAGAAATAAACAATAAGATCATATCACAAAACTCTAATTATACCTAATTCTAAGAAATAAGATAACATGCTATAAATCAATCAATCAAATAAAGCATCCTTAAAAATTCTAAGCATTCATCAATCATAATCAAATCAATCAATTAATATATGCATGAAAAATTCAAAATTATGCAAAATTTTGGAAAAATTTTATGGATTTCTATGCATGCAGACTCTTTATTAGACTCTCTCTCCCACACTTAGAAGACACATTGTCCTCAATGTGAATGCACATGTGTGTGTTGTGTCCCTCATAAGTGTGATGACTAAGTAGATGAGTTAATGAAATACTTGACTCACAAAGAAAGTGTCGACCCAATCAAGCAATTCAAGCAATTCAAAGCATTAATCATGGCAATCATAGCATAAGTCATTATAAAGATCTAAATCAAAGCATAGAAAACATAGAAAAGAAATACAAACAATTAATTCAAATCAAGAAATAGGCAATCAATCAAAGCATGCAAAGAAAAAGTAAATGGAGAAGAGTTTAAGAAAGCTTCTCTATTTATGTGGCACAGGTTAGAGGTGGCATGGCGTGGATGACCGGTGGTGGCTCGGTGTTTGCGCGGGCTACCATGGTGATGACCGGTCCTGGCCAAGCTTGGCACGAAAGTAGAGCGGATGAGGCCGGTTGTGTCGCGCGGCTGGTGCGGCAGTGGCCGGGCCATAACCGGGTATGGTGCGCGGGTAGCCAGGCCATGGCCGGCCTAGCATGTTTTGCGGCTCGGGCATGGCCGGTTCTGACCAGGCCTTATGTGTAGATGGTCGGGCCATAGCCCAGTATTAGTCGGCCAAGCTAGTTAGGTTGGCTCGATCATAATTGGCTTCCATCCTTTGCTCCTCTCCTTCGAGCTTCCATTCGGTTTCTTTTGCAAATGTTCAAAAAACTCCAATTGTTCGACTTATTTCTGAATTTGAATCCTAAAAAGAATAAGAAAAACAAAACTAAAAAGAAAATTAACATGTTAGTAAATTCTTGGGTTGCCTCCCAAGCAGCGCCTTTCTTTAATGTCTTTGGCTAGACCTTCCTTCATCTCCCTTTGTTAGGGTGGATCATACCACTTTAAAGCATAAAGCAAATATGATGAGATTGGAAGAATATGAGCACAAAAATATGAAAATAAAAAGAAGAAATAAGGAAAGAAATCACCAATTTTGTTGAGGGCGACTCCATGAATAGCTAGGAATGACAATGTCATCTTTGTTGCCGTGAGAGGTTGATGCAATGGATGCTTTCGGCATTGATTAGCATTGTTCTCGTCTCGCCTTTGGAAAGTATCCTCGTGTTGGCAAATCTTCTTGTCCTCTAGAAAGAATTGATCCATAGGTATCCAATCCTCATATTTGATCTTTGTTTCGTTCAGCTCAAGGTATCCAAGTTGTTCATCATCTGGTGGCTCATCTTCTGGTTTGGCACGGCTTGGAGGAGAATGTGGAGGGATGTCCATCTTGATATCTTCTTTCGGTGCTTCTGATTCGTCTTGTGCAATCTTGGAATCCTCCGTTGGTAGAGCAGGGATGTAGACTTCGCATGGTTCAGGTTCCTTCCATGATGATGTTGCCTCGATTTCTTCTTTGGAAATTTCTTTAATTGCAGCAATCAAAGGGATGTTTACCTTCTCATTCTTTTGAAGTGAATCATCTTGGCTTTCTTCACTACCTGTCTTTCTTTGCGGCACAAACCTTTGAGGAAACGGTGGTGGACCGTAAATAGTCTCCATCTTCTTCATTCCCTTGGATCTTTCTTTTCCTTTGGTGAGGAAATCGATTGTTGCTTTGCGATGTCTCTCCTCCATAGTTCTGAAAGTAATCGTCTCT